>PVHP010020921.1:0-31288 GCA_004024765.1 Zapus hudsonius | reverse complement strand
TCTCTCTCTCTCTCTCTCTCCTTGAAAATGAATAAATAAAATATTAAAAAATAATAAAAAACTAGAACAAGGTAGTGGGCTGGCCTTAGTGTGGACCCTCTGATCAGAGTGCAGAATGGACTAGAACATTCATAGTCTCAGGTTGGAATAGCCAGAATGAGAGTAGGGGGTCTCTGCTCTCCCCAGAGCTCACCCCGCCTGGATGTCCTGAAGACCTGCTGTAGCACAGCCCGGGCTGAGAGCTTGATTCTGATCCGAATGGAAGCCTCGCCAAAGCTGCACTGGGAGACACTGGGAGAACATCAGCGCCGCCTAGTGGCAGGTAGAAGGATCAGCACCAAGGCCATTATCACACTGCCCCAGCTCACACTGGAGATGAGGGTTAGCTCAGACATTCCGGACTGGGTATCCCAGAACAGGGACCCACATCTCTGCTGGTCTCCCTCCCTTCCTCTCAGGACCTTGGGAGGGAACTGAGATCTCACTGGGTGTGTTCCATAGTGGCTTCTTTTTTATTCTTTTTGCATTTTGTTATGTGTGTGTGGGATGTGTGTGTACATGTTCTTGCTTGTGGGAATGCGTGTGTGTGTGTGTGTGTGTGTGTGTGTGTGTGTGTGTGTGTGTGTGCATGTGGAGGCCAGAAGTTGACTTTGGGTGTCAAATACTCCATTGCTCTCTTCTTTATTGACGGAGGCATATCCTCTCAGGCCCAGAGCTTGCTGATTCAGCCAGTGTAGCTAGCCAGAGATCCCGTCTCCACCTCCTGAACTCTGGGACTGTGGGTGGCTGCCGTTCCCACCCAGCATTTACGTAGGTGCTGGGGGCTGGAACTTGGCTCTTCATGCTTGCATGGCATGCATTTTATTCCCTGAGCCATCTCCCCACCCCCTGACATGCAGCTTGAATCATCCAAGCAGTCAGCAGAGACAAACTCCCAAGGCTGTGAGGCTCAGGGAAGAGAGCTGCATCCCATGTCGACAGCCCCAGTGACAGCCTAGGAGTGGGCAGAGCAGCCAGACACTGCAACCCGGCCACCAGCATCATGCCCACGACAATCCTACTTATCTGTGCTCAGAAGGGACATCAGGCCCACAGGAACAAGTGTGAACTCCAGGAAGGTTTAGAACCAACATAATGGTGACATAAGCAAACCGTGATCATAATATTTTTGTGTTGAAGTCCAGGGAGATGGTTCAGAAGGTAAGAACTCTTGCCATGAGCATCAGGCCTGAAAAGGCCCGAGGCTGGCTCAGCTGTATTCCCCAGAACACTTCAACAGTTGTGGGGAGCAAAGACAGGAGAATTACTGGGGTGAGAAAAATCACAGCTCTGCATTCAGAGAGAGAGACCCCCATCTCGAGGAAGTACCACCTCGAGGAAAGGAGGAAGGACACCCAATGTTCTCAGGCCTCCATGCACTCACATGTGCACATACATGTGGGTAATCCGCACACATACATACACACCACCACTACTCCCCAAAGTACACATGCCAAAAAAAAAAAAAAAGTTGAGAATGTCAGTCACATTTATGGGATGAATGAAGCAGCCTGGGGATTCCAACTTCAAACAGGATTGAGGGATTGAGTCTGTGTCTGCAGCTCAGGTTAAAGGTCCTCTTCTGAGGAAGTTACCAGAAAGCTTAAGTCAGAGAGCAGAGCAGCCAAACTTAAAAAAATAGGAGGGGGAGGGGAGAGAAACAAGAGGGGGGCTGTGGGAACCACTCCACCAGAGTGTCCTGCAGTAAAGGCCAAGGGCACCACTCACTGTAACTGTCTGATTTTTTCTTTCCTCTGGGCACTCATCTTAGAGGAGGGAATGATGTGACCCGAGAGCCATGGCCAATTTGAAGCAGAACCAAAATATAGTGATAGCCATCTATGACAACAGTAAGGGCCATTAACACTCCTTAGTAGAAAGACCCTCACCTGGGGGCAGAAAGACTGTAAAAGCCACAGATGGACGGGAATAGCCAGAGGTTTTGTCCCCCCAAAGACTGACTGCTGTTGTCACAACTCATAACCCACAACCCCACAACGAATACCACAGAGGCAGGGAGGAGAGTAAATGGTACCAACACTCTATGTGTCCATACAAAGTTTCTACTTCATAAAATTATAAAAAAATAAAATAACAACAACAAAAAAAGGAAAGACATTCAACTGTTGTTTCCTCCTGCCCCAGCCCCAGTCCCAAGTGATCTTGGGAGATTACATGGGAAGGGGGAGGAGCCTCCCTGGTGCAGTTTCCATGAAGTTACCATCCAGGATGGGGCAGCACTTAGTGGTATACGGCTGCTTTGAACCACCCACACTCCCCTAAGTGACCCCAATATACCCTCTGATTCACCAAAATTGGATTTTGTACAATTGCGCTTGATCTGTCAGGTAAGCCCTATGTAGGTGAAGAGAACAGTGATCACATCTCCCCAGGGAAAAGCTTCACATTACTATACTGGCCACTCCCTGCAGCCAGGAGACCAAGGCAAGTTACCAGGTGTCACACCCCAAAATCCTGCTGCAACCTGGATGGAGACTCTCCCTACAGATCTAATTATCATGATCCAAGAACTCTACCTGAAGCCTCTGACAACACGGCCTCTCTCTTGTCTGCTACCCCAAGTGGTCTGAATAATACAATTAAGAGCTACTAGGGCGAGTCAGAGCCTGAAACCCTCTTGATAACAGTGATGTGATGGTTTGAGCCAGGTGACCCCACAAACAAGTGTGTTCTGAATGCTTGATCCCCAGCTGATGGCAGTTTTGGAATTGGAACCTTGTTGGACCCGTGTTGTTGGGGGTGGGCTTATGAGGGTCATAGCCAGCTTCCCCTTGCCAGTGTTTGGCACACTCTCCGGCTGCTCTTGTCCACCTGATGTTGGCCAGGAGGTGATGTCCAGCCTCTGCTCATGCCATCGTTTTCCCTGCCATCATGGAGCTTCCGCTTGAGTCTGTAAGCCAACATAAACCCATACCTCCAACAGCCGCTTTGGTCGAGTTCTTTTCTGCAGCAACCAGACCCTGTCTACAACACAGGATAACCAATCATGGAGGAAGACAATATCAGGCCTACACCTGGACTCTCTCCCCACCGCTGGGACACCTGTGGCTGCCAGCTGCAGCTTATAGTTACTGGTATTGATGTGGGAGCCCCATGGACTGGTGTGGCCCCAGGTGACAACAGTGAAACAAGAGCAATTCTGCAGCTGAAAGGCAAATTGTGCAGAGTGACCTGACACGTGTTGGGTAATGGGTAAACCAAACAAGGGTCATCTGGGGCAGCTGACACAGCTGCCGGGTCTCTTCAGTGTGCAGGCCTAACCAGCCAATTCACCTCCTCCCCCAGGGACATACTTGGCTGCCTTCCAGAGCCATTCTTCCTCCCCCTCAGGGACATGGGACTGCGTTTGAGGTCTCACTCTGCCTCCCAAGGATAGGGAAACAGTCGGGAATGGAACAGCTTTCCTCTGGCTCTCGTCTTCAGCTCTGTTTCTGAGTCCTCTGGCTTTTCCTGTTATCTGTGTATGAAATTTTCCACTTGTCATGACTTTCGCTGCAGTGATTTCTGTAGAGACATGGTTCGGATCAAGGCTGTGGATTTCACAGAGGGAACGTTATTTGGAAGCAGCAGGTGTACACTGGGTCCACCTAGAGTCAAGTCTGGCTGGCCTTTCCTTGGGCTCTGTGGTAGTTTGAATGTATGGCCTCACGCCTGTTGAGAGCTGGCTTTGAGAGCAGGGTAAGTGCTCCTCTATCTCGGACACAGGCAGGTTGTTCTCATATGTCCGCCAAGACTCTTGTCCTGGGACAGGTTGGCCTCCTGGCTCTGTGAAAAGGGAAAAGAAAACAAAAACGGATTCCAAAATTGAAACCACTGTGACTTCAAAGACAGGTAAAAGATAAATTATACCTTCAGACCATCTAACCCCAGAGGTCATTGCTTATCCAGAAGATGGAAATGCTAAGGATGCCTGTGATAAAAAGGTTACCAAAAAAGGGGGTTCCCGTAGGAAGAGTTTGGTTCTCTGTGCATTCTCTCTCCTGTCTTTTATTGCTTACTAGACAACTATTCAAAGTCTCTTCTCTGTTATCTCTGTAACTTCTTCTGAGAATTGCATTCTCAGACATTTGTGAGACAGAAAAAATATGTGAAAAAGGCTATTTATTTGAGAGAGGGAGGGAGGGAGAGAGAGAGAGAGCCAGGGCCTCCAGCCACTGCAAACGAGCTCCAGACACAGGTACCACCTCGTGCATCTGACTTTATATGGGCACTGGAGAACTGAACTCAGGTCCTTCTGCTTTATAGGCAAGATTTATATACCACTGAGCCATCTCTCCAGCTCAGAAAGAGGCTTTTAAAAAACCTAAGTGGACAAGAAATTTTCAGGGCCAGGGATTGAGTAGCTTTCAGTGAGTTATTGGTTAGGGAGGGGCCTGGTTCCCCCCAAAACATTAAAGACCATTGCTAAGTCTCTGGGTTGCCCACCAGAACTAGATGGTAAGACCTTATTGCTGAAGACTCCACCTGCTTGGGCTGAAGGTCACTGAGAATGGAGCTGGAGCTGAGGTGGAAGCCTCCTGTCTGTTGGCTAGCATCAGGATTCTGGAAAGGCCGATCCATCATGTTGGGTGAGAAAAGTCATCTACAATCTCTACCAGCAGTGAACACTGAAAGTTCTGTGGCTGCCCAGCCAGGCCACATGGACCAACTGGTGCAATGATGGCATATGTGTTATGGGGAAAACCAACTGCTCTGTGATTAGATTTGAGGCCTCCTCAAAGCCAGTCAGAGAATTCAGGCCTGGTACTGAAAACCAATCAGAAGCCTATGGCTGGGGAAGTATAAGCCATAGGAGGGAAACTACTTCTGTTGTCTGGCTAATTGGATACATTATGTCCACCAAACTGCCCTTGGAACACTTGTTTTTATGGCTATATATCAATGCTACTCTCATTTGTAGTTAGAGAAGCTTCTCTTTTCAGACGGCAGTGACCACTGGGGTGACTCAAAAGTCACCAAAGTGCTGAGGAGAAGTGACAGCACTGAGACATCTCTATCACACCCTCCAAGGCTCAGGGACCATCGTGGAAGAGGTGACGGAAAGAGTGTGAGAAAGGAAAGGAAGGAATGCTTACAATACTGTCATCTAGACACAAAGTGACTGTGGGATTTATGAGCTCATAGAGGTTGATGCTCCCTATGTAAGACCTGCATGAGAGGAGTGGGGGAGGGGATACAATCAAACTAGATGAGAGACTCGTAGGAAAGAAGAAGGAATTCAGGGGGAAATAGGGGAAGAGAAACAGAATTGTGGGAGGGGATTATGGTCATGGTATATTGTCTATAGATATGAAAGTTGTCAATAATTTTTTAAAAAGAACAAAAGAGTTATGTCAACCACCTTAGTATCATCTGAACATGTTACATAAAGTCATGAATATAATTCAAATTCTGCCTTTTAAAAAGTCAATGAACTTGCTTATGTTGCCATGTCTCATGATATCAAAGTTAAAATTCAGCTCACTGATGATAACATATTCAATCAATATAGCTAGGTTTCTACTGTGTCTTTCAGGCACATTTCTACTACTGGGGAAACTGAGTCTTAACAAGGTCAAGATTTACTAAAACTGACTTCTTTTTTTTTTTGAGGTAGGGTCTGACTCTAGCCCAAGCTGACCTGGAGTTCACTATATAGGGTGGCCTTGAATTTACAGTGATCCTCCTACCTCTGCCTCCTGAGTCCTGAATTAAAGGCGTGTCCACCACGCCTGGCCCTATTTGACTTATCTAAGCTTTAGCTAAATGCTACATAAAATCCAAAATAGATTTTTAAACATTTAACAAATTCTATTTCGTTTTTAAAATTTATTTTTTATTTGCCGAGAGAAGAGAGAGAGAGAGAGAGAGAGAGAGAGAGAGAGAGAGAGAGAGAGAGAGAGAGAGAATGGGCACGCCAGGGTCTCTTGCCACTGCAAACAAACTCCAGCTGGATGCATCATTTTGCACATCTGGCTTTGCATGGGTACTGGGGAATTTAACCCTCGCCGTCAGGTTTTGCAAGCAAGCGCCATTATCTGCTGAATCATCTCTTTAGCTCCTCTAGTTCATTTTTTAAATGGCCATGAGTAACAAAAATAATGACATACAATTGCCTTGTGTTAATCAAAAGAACTCTAAATAATGTACATCAAATTAGATGCTATAGGTTTTTTCAGGATTAATATACAAGTACCAAATTTACATTTTATGTTTATCAAAGGCATTTATGGACTGGAGAGATGGCTCAGCGGTTAAGGTGCTTGCATGCAATCAATGCCTAATGACCTGAGTTCAATTCCCTAGACCCACATAAGGCCAGATGCACAAAGTGGCACATGCACCTGTCACACCCATTCTCTCTGTCTCTCTTCTCTCTATCTCTCTCTGCTTGCAAATAAATAAAAATATTTTTTAAAAAGGCCTTTACGTTAAACTTCCTTTTCTCAATAAAAATGACAGATGATACAATCCCAAGACACAATAACATTCAGATAATTCTGGATAGGCTTATTTATACAGAATAATGATGGTCTGAGGGAGGTTCCTATCTAGAATATACAAAGAACTGAAAAAAACTGAACACAGAAACCCCTGTCAATCATACATGGCCTAATGAAAAGATCAGACAATTCTCTAAAGAAGAAACACAAATGGCCAAAAAATAGTTTAAAAATTATTCAACATCCTTAGACATCAGGGAGCTGCAGTGAAAACACTTTGAGATTTCATGTCACCTCAGTCACAATGGCTACCGACAAGAAAACCAATGAGGTAAAGGTGTGGGGAGAGGGGGGCTCTGATTCACTTTGGTGGGAGTGTAAGCTGGTATAGCCACCAAGGAAATGAATCTAGTGCTTCTCAAACAGCTAAAATCTGAACTCCCATATGACCCAGCTCCACCACCCCCAGGAACCCCAAAGCACTACATTCTACCTCACAGATATTTGCACACCAGCTTCATCGTGGCTCTATTCACAACAGAGAGGAGATGGAATCAGCCTAAAGGTCCATCAACAGGTGACTGGATGGTGAGAATGTAGCACATAAACACAATGAAGTTTTACACATCTGTTCGAATGAAGTGGACAGTGAGTGGTTAAAGGTGTTTGCTTGCAAAGCCTTTTGGTCTGGGTTTGAGTCCCCGGTGCCCATTTAAAGTCAGATGCAAAAAGTGGCACATGGCTTTGAAGTTCCTTTGCAGCAGCAAGAGTCCCTGGCATGCCCATGCATGCAAACACACACATGTGTAAATTAATTATTAAATTTATTAATTAATATTTTAATGAAGTTATAAAATTTGCAGGAAAGTGGATGGGATTGGAAAAATTACACTAAGTGAGGCAACCAAAGCCAAGAAAGACAAAAAATGAATGTTCTTAGTCACATGTGAACCCTAACTTTTAATGCTTAAATGAGACTGAGTATGTGCTATGATTCACGTTAGGGGACACAAAAGGGAAATAAGAGGTGATGAGAAGGGGGAAGAACACAGGTAGAAAGTGGGCAAAGCCAGGGAGAGGGTACAAGGGAAAGAGGAAGAAAGGAGCTTTCTAGTTGCTGTGCAGAAAGAACCCGAGCAAAAGCAGCTTGTGGAGGAAAGGGTTTATTTGGCTTACGGACTCGAGGGGAGACTTCATCCTGGCAGGGAAAACGATGGCATGAGCAGAGGGGTGGACATCACCTCCGTCACAGCACTGCAAACAGCAGCAGGAAGGTGTGCCAAACACTGGCAAGGGGGAGCTGGTTTATGACCCCCATAAGCCTGCCCCCTATTACACAGCTCCAGCGAGGTTGTAAAACCCAAACTGCCATCAGCTGAGGCTCGATTACCCAGAACACATTCATTTGTTTGTGGGGGATACCTGGATCAAGCCATGACAGGAGGGAAGGGAGCAAAAATAATTTGGGGGACTGGAGAGATGGCTTAAAGGTGGTTAAAGGTGCTTGCTTGCAAACCTCAAGGACCCTGGTTCCATCCCCCTGCACCCATGTAAAGCCGGTTGCACAAAGTGGCATATACAACTCAAATTATTTTTACATTTTTAGATATATTTTTAACTTATAAAAGACATTTCTTGTCTAGCTATGCTCTTCTCATTCAAAACAAATTTATTAAGGTTCATATCTTTGGACAAGAAACTGGGTTATTTTTAAACTAAATTGTTTGGTTTATCAATGCAGGTTCTGCTTTACTTCTATTAAAATTATATACATGTATGTAATGAAACCGTCTTAGTCACTGTCTCGGTTCTGGTGTGACAAGAAGCTCTTATTGCTTAGAAAATTAAATAGGGTCTCAAGATCTCTTGCTCGAGGGGGCAGCCTCACCCTCAAACATTTGCCCTCACCTGGGCTCAATGAGCCCCTGGGCTCTACAATTCTCCAAACCCAAACATTGAGACCATGACTTAGCTCTGCTCTCAGCTTCCTTTGCGAAATTGATAGGCATACCTGCAGAGGTATACGACAAAGGTCCAAATACAGAGGCTCTGAGGCCACACATTTGGGACTAGGGAATTTATTGTCTACTCAGAGCAGAGTGGCTAGAGAGGGAGGGGCAGATGGGGGAGTGGCCTGCAGGGACTTCTGGGCCATGGAAAGCACTGGCCGCTGGTACAGAGTCATCAGAGCGGGGTGGTTGAGGAGGGGGAAGGAATGGAACCAGGAGAGTGGTCTGTACCACAGTCCAGAAGCTGGAGCAGGGGGTGGGGGCGGAGGGAGAGAGAGAATGGAGAGAGAGAGAGAGAAAGCAAGAGAGAGAGAGAGAGAGAGAGAGGTGGTATATGAAAGAAAGCAGGTCGGAGGCTAAGGCAGAGATAGATGAGACAGAGTTAGTCAGATATAAAGAAATACGCACCATACTTCAGAAGAGGTCAGAGCCTGCTGTGGTGACACCCGCCTTTAATCCCAGCACTAGGGAGGCAGAGGTAGAAGAATTGCTGTGAATTCAAGGCTACCCTGAGACTACAGAGTGAGTTCCAGGTCAGCCTGGGCTAGTATGAGACCCTACCTCAAAAAAAAAATAATTTTTTAAAAAGGAGAAAGGGTCAGAAGAGAGGTAGAATGGCACCTGGCCTTTGATGTCCATGCCCTTAGGGTGTGGGCCTTGCCCAGTGTGAGAGGGCCTTGTAGGGACATAGGCCAGTGCCCAGGGAAGGACCCAGGCTGGCTAGATCCCCTGTTGACGATCCCCCGTTGAAGACCTCAGTTTGGGCCAGATGGGAGGGGGAGGGGATCTGAAACTGATAGCGCACAGATTAACCAAAAGTGTTTTAAAACAGAGATGCCAGGACTTTATTCAGAGAATTGGTCATCTGGGAAGCCAGAGACTAAAGCCCCAGAGAGTGACTTCCTCAGGTCAGTTAGTAGATTTTATAGGAAATCTGTCCTTCCAAAGTTTGGTGTTGTCTCTCTGGTCAGGTGGTCAGCCTTGTCTCTGAGATTCATGATGTTCATGCCTCTCTCCTTGTGTCCTCTAGTCCTTCCCCTTATTACCATCTCCTGAGGCGGATAGGGAAGTGGGGGTTCAGAGACACCCAAGGCCACTGAGTCTCACATTCCTTCTGAGTCACCATTGGATTACATCTCGGTTAAAAGTTAACTCAGAACAAACAAAAAGTTCACCGTGGTGTGTCGTACTGAGCTGTTTACACTGTGTGGATGCAGATTCCTTTTTACAAGATCAAGTACAAACACATGTGCCCTTAGATAGACTGGATGAGGGCTGGGGAGATGAGCCAATAGGTAAGAGAGTGGTGTACATGTAGGAGAACCTGAGGTTTGATCCCAGCACCTATTTAAAATCCAGACATGCCAGCATGCATCTGTAACCCCAGCACCTAGTAGGGGCAAGGAGAATGATAAGCAGATTCCTAGAGCTCATTGGCCAGTCAGCCTAGCAGAACTGATGAGCTCCAGGTTGAGTGAAAGATCTTGCCCCCCCCAAATAAGTATGTAAGCTAATCTAATAAATCTCCTTTATAATACAAAAAATAAGGTTAAGAGCAACTGACACCAACCTCCACAACCTCCACCCTCATGCACACACATGAATAGGTACACACATGTACACCACATACAAAACAAAATTTGAAAAAAACAGTAATAGAGAATGCACAAGTGCCCCTACCTGTTCCTTTGTTCCCAGCATACTCACCCCAGGTGGGGTACTGAAAACAGGCAAAGATTCCACTATGGTCCAACTTCATGAACCAATGAGTTTATAGGGTTTATTTATAGAACATAGGTGAAGGGTGACTTCCAGGGGCCATGGGTGACCTCAAAACAGCTGCACCACTGCAAAGTCTCCCTCCATCATGGATGACAACCTCAAGAAAGCTTGGAGAGAGAGGTTAGGAGGAAGACCTCCCCCCATAGGTAGACAAGGTGTGGCCTCTCAGTGACCTCATGTCACATTGCCAAAAACTCCTCCCTGGCCCCTCCTCCAAGGAATAAACTTTAAAAATCCAAGTTCAAGCTTGGAAGGGGCTTTTTTCCCCCATTCCTGACTGCTGGAGGCTGGGGTCTAGGTGGTAAGTCTGACTCCCTTCTCTACCCCCTTCTGATCTTGCCACTGGCGGGATCTGAGGTGGGGAAAGGAGGGGCCATATTATTTCCTCTGTGTATGTGTGTTGTGTCTTCACTTTTGATGATTCTGTGCAGTTTTTAGTGATTCTGTGCACTTTTACAATTCCCTTGAGACCCCAGCCACGTGGTGGAGGGCTGCCTTCCCAATCTTACTCCCAACCCCCTGAACTTGCCCTGATATGAATAAACGTGTGTGGTAAAGAGAACTCTCTCTATGTAAGTTTGTCCAATTCTTTGGCACACTAAGATTCGGACTCTTGGAAAAGTACCGCGGGTGAAAGCTCTGGTCTTTACCAGTGGTTATGTCTCAGCCCTTCCAGCTCCATCCTGAAGTCCCACTCGCTTTCAGTTAACCCTCTGCTTTCCACACATCCTCGAGCATCTCCTAAGATCACTTGCTGGATTCCTAGATGTGGGTCCTGCGACCTTTCCCTCCCACCTTCTACTAGGGAGTGTTAACTCCACTACCATTATCTTCGTCCCAACTATCAAAAGAGTTCTGTTCAATTGGTTGCCATGACTATGCAACCAAGGGAATCTCTACTCCAAAATGACTGTGGATAGATCATGTCATACCCAGTATATGGGGGGGGGCTCATACAATTCACCCCTTTTCTGTGAGGCCAACCCATTCTGCCGCTTTCCTTGCTCTGTAAGTCTCAGGTACAAAAGATTCCTGTTGTATAACAAGTTCCTGCAAATTGAAACATTCCCTCCAGGAGGGAGACAAGGGGATTATGAGACTCACAAGTCTTGGTGAGGAAGTTTAGGGGTTTCAGGGACCCCCAAAAGTAGAAGGGAAGAAGTCTTTGAGCCTGTATGGGGATAACATGGATCCTTCCACTTTGCTACAGGTCAGAAATGTCAGAAGGGTCTGGCCTTTTCTTATCTCTTCTACCCTAGAGTTTTCCCTCCACTTAATGAGATAATCATCCCTTCTTAGAAGGCCCTTTCTGAAGGATTAAGAGTTTTGGAAAGATTGTCCTTCCTAGAAAATTTGGCCCCAGACACCTAACATCAGGACTGGACTTACCAGTTCCAGAACAGCCCCAAATCCAGGTCTCTAGGTGGATTTTCCCATTGTCCGGAACCCCACTTCTGCCCATCTTGCATTTCATTTCTTTCCCTTAGTTCTATGCTCTCTCTAAGCTCTCCCTCTCCCAAGCCATAATCGAATCTTTGTAAATCTTATCCTCTGGTCTATGGATTTTATTTGTCCATTCATGGAGACCACTGACTCAGCTCAAGCTTAGTGTAACCAGATCTTTTGGGGCCTTAGCTTCTGAGTTACTGCCCACCAACAGCTAAGATAAGGTTTTGATGCTTATAAAAGTACCCCAAATCCTCAAATCATTGGGAAACTCTTGAAATGTACAAAAGTCACAAGACTTCTTCCCAATTTGATAGAAGCAATAAAAAGTTTCTGGGAGAGACTCTCCTACAAGAGGAGTTTATTAGCCTGGGGACCAAAGAGCCGGAATCATTTCCAAAAGGCTCAGGCACCGAGCGAAGGGTTACCTTCATTTTTATACATCTCATAGCAGTGAGGCGGGGTTAGCTTACAGAAGCAAGATATCGCAATTAACTGTAAAGTCCATGTGAGTCAAGATGACTTTTCCAAAGCACAATAATTCCCAAGCCATGCTGATCACTTGTCCGCTTCTCAGGGCAACATTCTGCCCTAGTATAAACTAACCTCTCTTCTCTGATATTCTTGGCTGCTGAGCAGGGAGAAATTCAGCCTCCCTGCAGTTAACTCTTCAGCAGCCTTACTGGTTTCAGCTTTCTTCCCTCTTACAACTTTTAGTAGTTAACCCTTTGTCTGCCACACTTTCTTAGAGGTCTTCAGGGAGGGGAAGCTCCCCACCACATGACCCAGCCCACATGCTAGGAGCCACAGAGATAGATTCTCAGTAGGGTTGGGAGGCAGTCAGGGAGGTACTAGATAGGCCCTGAGGCCTTGGGGGTCTCTTTTATCAAAAGGCTGGTCTTGCCTTCATGTTCAGTCTTGGACCTGGGACAGTGGGGCAGAACAGTATTAAGTCTGTTTTGCCTCCTACTCACACAGCAGCAGCCGAAGGGGTGGAGGTGATTTTAGCTTGAAATTCTGCTTTGGGTGGGGGGTTATAGCATTATCTGTCACCTAATATTTTTACTCCAAAACAAACTATATTCTCCCATTCTCTATGCTCTCTAGCCCCATCTGGCCCTTTATTTTGTAGTGGAGACTTTAAACAGTGTTCTGAAGGGCCTCTCCCCGAAAGGATCCTATGCTGAGCAGTCCCTACCCTGTTTTGCAAACTGTTGGAATTTCAAGCTAAGAGAATGTGTGCTAAGAACAAACAACCTCAAAGCCCTGTGCTTACCTGCTTCAGCACAGCTTCTTCCTGGCCAGCAGTCAGATGTCTTACAAAACCAGACCATGTGTAACAACTCCCTTTGGACTAACAGCTTTCCGTATGTCTTTAGTCAAATAGCCCAGAAGTTGAATCCACCAACAATGTCAAAAAACTAAAGGTGATGTCAGACTGCCTGCCAAATGGCTATAAAAAAGTTAGACCTACCAGAGCTCAGAGCTGGAGGAATTTGGAACATGAGCTTTCCTTAGGCTGTTGGTGTAATAAATTTAGATAAATTTTCTAAATAGATATTACCTCTTTGAGTGACTCTTGGTTGCTTTCGCTAATCTGAACCCGAGTTTCTGCAACAACTTCAGGAACCTGTTCTGCCTCCTCTTAGAAACACCAGCTATCCACATTAACCTAGCTCTGCTCAGCTACAGCAATGCTAACTCCCGAATGCTCCATTCTGTAGACCTGGCTTCTTTGAATGCTTTGGGAAATGGGTGTCTTTGAGAACGATGGATTCTTTCTCAGCTCTTGGTAGGATGGTAACTCAGGAGTTAGGGTGCTGGACACTCACAGCTACAAAACTTCCCACGAGTCAGTGGCCTTCAGGTTCTTGTTTTATGATTTTGAGGAGTGAAATCCACAGACTACAGGAGGGTGAAGTTTAGAAAGATTTTATTATGAAGTTAAGAGAAGGAAGTATGGCAGGAGGTGGGGCGCCTGAAAATAGGAAATCCCACCTGAAAATCCTGCTTGGGGTCTTTTATGGGAGTTTACTGGATGGGGCTGATATCTCTGGTGTCCTGGTGCTGCTGGGTTCCCAGGAAAGGGAGCCTCTTCATCTCTTCATATTCTCCTCTAGAAAAGAAATATAAGGAAAAACCATATTCTCTGACTGGCTTCTGGCAAAGGGGAGACTGTGGAGAGTCCTTTAAGGAGAAAGGGATACTGCGGGCCAGATTTCCCCTCAAGGTTATTCTTCACTTTTACTTCCAGGGGCCCTGCCACCCCCAAACTCTCTCACCTCTAACACTATGCCTCCATGGTCCCCCACAATGTCTACTTTCCTGAATTCTTTGCTGCTTGAGGGAAGAGGTCACTAAATGAAGGTGATCTCATCGTCTTGTATTTTTTAATCAATAGTTACATCTTTATTAGAAAAAAAGAGAAATTCTCACCCAACACCACAGAAGGAACTTATAAATCTAGAACAGACAAGTTCTTAATTTTTCAAAAAGTGTGGAGGGAAGAAATTATTTAGGACGGTCTCTCAATTTTGGCTTTCTTCATAGACATACTGATTGGGATGTGTCCTCATATTTTAATTTTGCTGGTTATCTAAATCAAATTAACACACAGCTGATCAGGATTTCTGGACAACCGTCTTCTATAACAGCACTGCGTATGTGTGTATGGCCTGTTCTGATGTCTACTCACATGGCCTCAAAGAGGGCCAACTGTGCAGAGAAATTTCATCCAATTTCTCAAACCAGTCCTCACAATTGTGGATGTATGTCTTCTATGACATCTGGGAGATGGCTCACAGCAATAATTGTCCAGGTGACAGAATGAGGGAAACGTATATATAAAATTTGAGAAACATTCGCAATATTCAATGATATCATAATACTGCATGAAGTCAAGTCCAGCAAGATCATGTCAGCTGATGGGAAGTAGCATAAAAACCAACAATTGATTCCTCCTTGGGAAGAAAACACTGGCTTAGAGGTAGTGGCACGAAGAACCAATAAGAAACATTGAGAGAACATCTTTCGGCTCAGTAAGTGAACCCAAAACAGAACTGGTCAAGGGATTAATCCAAAAGAAAGTTGCATGGTATGTTCACCTTCTTGTCCCCTTTTACCCCCTGTAGTCACTGCAGAGCTCTGATCTGGTCCAGGCGGGTCGGCAGCTCCTGTTCACTGCACCCACCTACACAGGCTGGACCGATGAAAACTCAAGGAGCTGCTCTTGTGCTGCTAAGCTGTTGCAAAGAAACTTGAATTTCATTTGAGCAGCTCTTGGCTGTGGTAGCCACAAATTCTACAAGTCCTTGTTTGAAGGACAGTTTACTGAGGATCTCTTGGGTCTTTCTGCAGTGGAGCAGGTGGGATTGATGAACACGACCACCTTTCATATCACTGCCTGTCGCCTGCGGAGGGCAGTGATCATACAAATACACACACACACACCGCTTGTGGGTTGACGAACGTGTGTTTTTATTGCGGGGAATGAGGCAGTATATATAGAGCTTCCTGGCCAATCAGGGGGTTAATGATAAGAACTTGTGCATAATAGCCAATGGCAATCGCCTCCTGAAACTCATTAAGCCAAGCCCCTCTTGGAAGGCTGTCAGGTGCCATCCAAGACTGAGCCAGGGTGTGCCTCCAAAGGCCCCAAAAGGCTTTCGCCCCTGACACTTTCAAGGGTGCATTTTGCTGTTCACAAACTCCTGGGCCAGACTGACAGGCTGTGGTTTACCGGGGAGGAAGCCTTCAGTCTGGCAGAGTTTGCGGAGTTTCCTCAACTTTCTCCTCCATCTCCTGAGCCAGATTCCACAGTTTTTCAGCAGACTCTGACATTGCCCCCTCAGACAAATGCTTGGCATCTTTCACAAGCTTGTACAAATCATCTACAAAGAAAGCACCTGCTATGATTGTACCCCTTATCCAGCTTCTTCTAGACGTTGCCACAGCCATGTTTCTAAAGGCATTCTGCACTTGCACAGCAGATTGGATATGGTTTGCTCCTGTTGCAAAGATCCTGGTCTCCTCTAGTAAGCGAGGGTTGGCTCTGGCCAGTCTGATGGCATGAATATGCTGCCCAAGGGATTTCAGGTCTTCAAAGATCTCCATACTGTCAAAGAAAAGCTCCCAAGCAATCTTATCCATGGTCTCTAAAACTTCCTTCAGTATCCCCAGCTGGAGGAAGCATGGTGACCTGCTTCAATTTCATCTGTCTGTTTGCTTCTTACACAATGGTTGTGGCCACACTTGTAACAGTGGCCACTACTCCAAGCCCCACCCCAGCTGTTGACAGTATCAGGCTGATCCGTGCTGTTGTGGGTGCCAGAAGTAGACCAAGGATGGACAAGACTCTGGAGGCGACACTCATGGAGACGGACACCAATGTAACTCATTATGGACAATAAATATTAAATTTTTTTTTAAAAAAAGATAGCTTGTCGGTGGCTCAGTAAAGGTGCTTGCTTACAAAAGATGCCAGCCCAGGTTTGATTCCCCAGCACCCATGTAAAGCCAAATGCCAACGTCTGGTGTTTGCAGGAATAAGAGACCCTGATTTACCACCTCCCCCCACACACAGAAAAATAAATAAAATATTTTAAAAATTATTTTCAAGCAGAGAGATATAGAGAGAAGAGACCAGAGAGAATGGTGTGCCAGGCCTCCAGTCACTGGAAATGAACTCCAGATGTATGCACGACTCTGTGCACCTGGCTTTACATGGGTACTGGGGAATCGAACCAGGGTCGTTAGGCTTTGCAGGCACCTTAACTGCTGAGCCATCTTTCCAGCCCAAATAAAAAGATAGGACCAAGTGTGGTGGCACACACACATTTAATCCCAGCACTTGGGAGGCTGAGGGAGGAGGATCACCCTGAGTTCAAGGCCAGCCTAGGGCATACAGTGAATTCCAGGTCAGCTTGGGCTCGAATGAGTCCCTACCTCGAAAACAAAACAAAACAGTTTATGTCTCTAGGAAATAGGTTCCCTAAGACCTACCCTATAACAATCACAGTGCTTTAACGACTCCATTGGATAAGCATTTTACGCACACTTTCATAGATGATCTGAGGTCCTGAGTTAGCTGGTTAGGGGTCAAAGAGTAAATGGTGTCTGAAGATGCTTTCTAGTAACAGACATTTGACAAAGACCCCTTCTCACTCAAGACAAAATCCTCACTATTTATATATCTCACAGTGGGTACTCTGTGCATGAACACAGGACACTGGGATTGCAGCACAAAAACCTCTTTAATTCAGAGAATACTAGCGTGCTGCAAAGAGTTCATCTTCCCCAAAGAGAAGCCTTCCCTTTATCCTTGGCTACTGGGAAGTGATTTCAGTCCACGCCTTCCTTTCAGGAATGACTGTGTTTTGCCAAGTGATTTTGACC
Organism: Zapus hudsonius; assembly: GCA_004024765.1. Classification (NCBI taxonomy): domain Eukaryota; kingdom Metazoa; phylum Chordata; class Mammalia; order Rodentia; family Dipodidae; genus Zapus; species Zapus hudsonius. The sequence continues at coordinate 14,175 of PVHP010020921.1, read as the reverse complement.
ATGAATGAGACCTCTACAGGTCAAGTCGGAAAACCTTCAAACTGAATGAATCCCAAACCTGAAACCATGGAGTCACAGCGATGAGTTTCAGAGCTGACCTCAAGGGACAGGGCACTGTCAGACACGGGCACTCAGCATGTTGCATAAAGTTACCTCGATCTCTCTGTGAATGTGGTAATGGACCTTAGTGCATTTCATGGACAGTCTTGCATCCCATCTGCATATGACACTGTCACCAGCTACGGTGACCTCTTTGAATCATACTAGCGCTCAGAAGCAGGACAGCTACTGCTAACCCCGAGCCCACATGGACCTCCACCCTCCTCACCCACTCCTCACCCAACACCTGACACCTCTGTCTTCAGGCTCTTACTAATGGAGGTCACCGTAGCTGGTGACAGTGTCATATGTGTGCACACTAAGTCCACACACAAAGATACAAGAGACTTCGAGAACCAGCTGTGTAGGTAGTCAGGTTAGAAATCACCTGAATTGGAACAACAGAGGAAGTGTTTTTCTCTTGAGCGGGAATTTTCGAGACACCTTGTGTTGGCTAGAAAAACATGCTTGTGACTTCTCTGCCAAGTGCAGCTTAATCTGTCCTCTTTCTTAGTGTGCTCCTCAGACTCCTGGATGCACAGTCTTTGGCCAACCATCCTAGCTTTGAAAGCTGCCACTAAGCCCCATGGCCCATTGGTCGGGGAGCTCTATTGGAATAGAGGAGAGCCCCAAATGTCAGCTGAGACCCCCCCAGCCCAGGGAGGGTGTGGAGCTCTTCAGAGATGGGGTAAAAAGCAGGGAGGGAAGAACCATCCCCTCTCCCCTCACTGGTCCTCTACTGGGCCTGCCGTCCCCTGCTTTGTGACCACAGTACCTCCCTCTCTTCCCTACTCTGCTGCCTCGGCTTCTACTTCTCTGCCCTAGGTCACGCCTGCTCCATTCTGACCCTGACTCTGACCCTGTCTCAGGTCTCTCTGGGCTTTGGGAAGGATGCTGGGTCTGTGACCACAGCTGTGACCACAGCTCATTCCAGGCCTTCACCACATCCTATTGGAAGCCTGGAGCCAGGAAGGGTCAACCCACCTCTACCCAGATGTCCTATGAGATCTCTGCTTGCAAAGCCCAAGAACCCAGGTTTGATTTCCCAGTACATCTGTGAAGCCAGATGCACAGGGTGGCACATGCTTCTGGAGTTTATTTGCAGTGGCTGGAGGCCCTGGTGCACCCTTTCTCCCTCTCTGTCTATCTGCCTCTTTCTCTCTCCCTCCCCCACTAAGTAAGTAAAGAAAATATTAGATAGTAAAGATGATGCTTTGAGACTTCCCAGCCTCAGACTTTGAGCTAAATAAACATCTACCTTTACACATTGCCTCTTCAGGGGTATTTTGTTGTAGTCACAAAAACAGTGAGACACCTTGTGTTGGCTAGAAAAACATGCTTGTGACTTCTCTGCCAAGTGCAGCTTAATCTGTCCTCTTTCTTAGTCTTATAGATGGATTTATGGAGATATCAGAAGAGAACTGCCCCTTACTTTCTGCACTACAGACCTAGACATTCCTCTGAGCCATTTACCCGAAGTCCTAATCTTACAAAGTTTAAAAAAATTGTGTCGTGTCCCCCCCCCAATCCTGTCCCCACCAAAAATCCAGCTAGGACTGTGGATTGCCACTGTGAGCTCTCTCTCTCTCTCTCTCTCTCTCTCTCTCTCTCTCTCTCTCTCTCTCTCTCTCTCTCTCTCTCCTCTCTCTCTCTCTCCTCTCTCTCTCTCCTCTCTCTCTCCCTCTCCCTCTCCCTCTCTCTCTCCTCTCTCTCTCTCTCCTCTCTCTCTCTCTCTCTCTCTTTCTCTTTCTCTCTCTCTCCACCCACAATAGCTGTACTGGTTGATGTGGTGGCAGGAGTGTCCCTCAGCTAAAGGATGCTGATAGCTCACGTGTGTGTTGTTTCTGACCTGTAAGGAGAGGTAACGAGCAGCAGCTGTGCGGTGCCCTGTCAGGTCCATTATAGATGGACATGGCTCCCACCTATTCCTTCTCTTCCTAAGCCACGGCTTCTCTGGACATTCCCAGGCGGACCCACACCTAGCTGCTGGGTTCTGCTCATGTCCCAGAGGTCCGTCCACCAGTGTAGAAGCCACTCCACTGCCTCACTCAGTGCAATTCCTTCTCTTGGACATCGATTCTTCCAAGACCTAATTTTCCAGACTTGTGTTCAGTAACACAATGACTGAGGGAGCCAGTCCGGAGCAACCAGACACGAGGGGATGGCTGGTGAGGGGCTTCTAGGGGGTCGTGTTGTAAGGCAGGGCAAGCTATCTATCTCTGCCTCTTTCTGCTTCAAGGCTACACGACCCCAGAGGCTTTAAGGAGAAAGGCCAGAATCTTGGGTGACCCCATACATTGCTAAAAGTCCCTGTGCCCTGGGCTTCATGCTTCCCTCTTGCTCTCAGGCTGGTGGTGTGGCTCAGTGGTGATACAGCACCTCCCAGCATACAGCACGCCCTGGGAAGATAGCCAGTATGGGGTCAGGAGTCATGATAGGTCTTGCTGCACACCTGCAATGAGCCCTTCTGCTAGTCTGCTACCCGGGAGCCTCTATGGATAAGATTGCCCATGGAAGGTTCTGGAAGGAAACACAGCGCCTGAGCAGCCATACTCCTGGCCAACTGAAGGCCCAGGCAGGGAGCCTCCCATCCCCAGCCATGCCCAGCCTCTCCAAACGTGGAGTGCAGAGGCTCTCAGCAAAGCCTCTCTCCCCCAGGAGCTGCAGGACATCTTCTGCGGGCAGGGATTGAAGTGGTCAGGGCTGTATTCTCCTCCTGAGAGGCTTTCTCTCCCAGGATCAAGTTTAAGTCCTTTCACCAGCACCCAGGCCCCTCCTTCTGTAAGTCTCCCTCCCCTACTAATCCCAAGCCCCTTCCAAAGCTGCAGGTCTTTTCTGGACTCCTCCCTCCCCATGGAATCCACCACACCATGAGAGAGAGACCCTCACAAGACCCTCCTCCTGCTGACCCCCCATCCCTCCAAGCCCTGAATGTTCTGCCTTCCCCAAGGCCACGAGTGCCCTGGTATGACCTTTCTGGAAGCCCAGTACTGAGTCAGGACCAACCAGGATGGCCTCCTCCTCTGAGGCCCAGCCTGACCCTGGTCGGAACTCTAGGAGGCATCAGGGGACATAAAGCCACCGGCCTCTGAGGACACATAGCTCCATCCACTTTCCTTCTAGCTGAGCAATTCCATTTGGTGCTTTTCTGTCTCCATGAACACTCTGCTGGCGGGAAAACAAGAGGCTCTTGGCTCAGACCTCACACAAGCATGGCTGCTTCCTGCGCTTCTGACAGTTCTACCAGGTTTCTAAGTTCCCAGTGACCTTGGGTCTCGTTCTCCAGCCTTCATATTCTTACATGAGGAAAAGGAGAGAGAGAGAGAAAGAGAGAGAGAGAAATTTTCAACAACAAAAATAGGTAAAGAGAAAATTAAGACAGGAAGAAGAAAAAAGAGAACATGAGACCCACTCATGGTCTGAGGAGTGGCAAGCCTTGAGCAGGGTGCTCCAGAGTGCCTCTCTCCAAGGTGACACCCAGGGGCAGCTCCTCAGGTGCAGCTCCCTCCAGCCTCACTCCCTTCTGATCACTGATGCTGCTGCCAGGGACTTGAGACTTTAGGGAAAGAGGTGGAACCAGTTCTTCCTTGGTCCAGTAGTTACTTTGCAGGCACAGGAAATCAGGAAAGGCATGTTCAGACAGAGACATGGCGTAAAACCAGCTAAGAATCAAAATGACCAGGAGCCATTCATCTGCCATGGCACACCTGCTTTGAAGTTGGTGGGGTGTAAAAGGTTCCAGTCCTGCAGATGGATACAAGATTATAACCCGTGTTAAGAATAAATAAAACATAGGCCATTGTGAGACAGTGTTGAGGAATGCCAGGGCTGAGCACCAGGGATAGACCCCACTCTACAGGGGCTTCCTGGGAGGGAACAAACCAGTGGAAGCTCAGTGATGGCAGAGAAAATGGAGAGAACCAAGATCCATCAATAGACAACTGCCCACAAGACGTGCCACCTTTACCATATCTGCTAGACCCCAGGAGAAATTGTAGAGAAAGCTGCAACATGAACACTGCTCTTACTGCTAACCTGACAACCAGCTCCAGGGTGATGGTGACAGACAGGTGATCAGTCAAAACCCATCAAAGCAGAATCCAGAGGCTACAAAGAACTCAGCACTCAATCAGACTGCCAATAAGCCTGCCATGGCTCAAGGAACATTACAGAAGAGGGGGTGAAAGATTGTAAGAGCCACAGAGTAAATGGGAATATCCTGAGGCACCACCCACCTGCTACCCCACAGGGACTGACTGAGGTCTTCATGACCCCACTGAGGAGGGTCTCCAGGGTCAGGGCAAAAGGGTTGAGAGGATCAAAGAGTATTACCTGTTAATATATCTATATATCTACATATATCTGCATTTTTAAAAGAAGAAGAAATGTGCCCCAAGTGACCCCAGGTCTGCAGGGGGCAGACAGCAGAGTAAATATCTCCAAACGTCTCCAGGGAAAACAGTGTGCAGAGCACGAGGAAGCAGCTCAGAGCAGCTTGGTTTAACACCTCAGGAGGGAAAGAACTGGTGTCCCATGGCGAGAAAGTCAACAGGCAGCCAGAGTCCACCTGCTCCAGGAAGTGCTCCATGTTTCCAGAGAGAGGAGGAAGAGAAGAAAAAGGAAAGAGACGTAAACACTGGCAACAGATCATGAGGTTGGAACCCATGGACTTCAGACTTCAAGGATGGGTCTGAGTGAGAAGCCCAGAGCTGTCTGCTGTTTATAGAGATGGCCCTTTTCTTCCCCAGACATTAAGAACTGCTTTGGCTCAATGCTAGACTTCCAAAGCCACATTGGATAAACCCCTTATTAAGTTCTTTCTTCAGAGAAAGTTGTTGTCAGTCAATTAAAACTAAAGGAGCTACTATGAAAAGGCCACAGAGAGGTCAGTGCCTCCCAATTAAAAATGTTCATTCATCCTTTCCTGGCTGCCAACGACTGGATTACTTGATCACAGGCTCACACTAAAACCAATGCTGGCTCTCTGTCTTGATTGCAAGAGAAAGAACTTCTTACAATGGCCAGTAATTACTAACAGACACTGTATGTATCTGTCTTTCCTGCCTGGACACTGAATGCCCGAGAGTCCAGTCTTTCTCTGAGGCTTTTAACTCTAAGAGATATAAAGCCTTTGACTTCCTGTGCTCTACCTAACTGATAAATCTGCAGATTTTAAATTGCTTTTCTTCTTAATTCAAAGACAACGACTTAAGAGACAGGCCAACAGGTGCACACCACCTCTTTCTCTCACCTGTGCCTCCAGCAGCCTCCTGCCCACAGCTACTCAGTTGGGACCTAGAACCCAGCTACTCCAACAAGAGTTTGGTTCTAACCTAGCCTAGCTTTCAAGGCCACCAGGGGGGAGAAAAAGAACAATGATTTTGTCCTTAAGATATAAATTTTCCATAGTGTTTAAAGCCTAAATTCAAGATTAAAGACTGCTTAATGCTATGTAAAAGATCTGGGAGGGGCTAGTTTAGACAGCTTTTTTTGGTAAGCAGACATGGATGACCCCCTGACAATCTTACGTCACACCCTCACCACACTTATCATCTTGGTTCACCCCCCCACCCTGCTCCAGTCACTGGACTAAAGCTCACCCAATCAGATTCCTCCCAAGCATTCCAGCTGCCCAGGTGTGGGCAGGTTCCCCTCTAAGCCCTGGCTGATTGGCTGTTTTCCCTGGCACAGGTGAGTACCCACTTCCAGTTCACGCAGAATCTCTTTGGTCTTCTCTCTCTACCCTTGAGATACCCTTGAGTAAGGGTATCTCTCCCCCACCCACCCCCACCCCCGGTTGCCAGGATGGGGAGAGGAGAAATCGTTTTATTACTGGTTTTAATACTCATTTTTACTCATTTTCAATGCACATGCCTTTTAAACCCCTTTTTAAAAATATTTTTTGTGATGGTCATTACACATGGGCCCCTGGACGGCGTGGTGGACTTTTTTCTGATTCCAGGTCACTTCCCTTCTTTCTTGGCTCCTTCCCTCTCCCTCACATCTCTGTAACGTTCGGATAAAGTGTGATGTTTTAAAAATCATTCTCCAGTCTGGATTGTCAATTCTTTGGTTAATTATGGACACGAACTCAGAACTTGGGCTTCTAGTAAGCACCCCGTTTTAGTCCTGATATAGACCATAATAAAGCTCTTACAATGTTCTGGGATTTTCATGTTCATTTGTGTACAATATTTGTTTCAACTTCTTTTCATGACTTTACAAACTTTTTCAAGGATTTTTACAGTGAAAAAGAATATTCTAAAGCCAACAGCTAATAGCCTATATGTATACCTTGGGTAAACATTGTAAGTCAAATTCTGGTTGTCATTTGCCTGGAATATTATTTTAAATATATTTCTTTTAAAGAGCTTCTTGGTGACATTGAGACAGAATAGGAGAAAGCTAGCTTATGTAGCCGCTCCTGTCAAGGACTGAGGCCCCGAGGGAACCAGGAGATGCCACTCCACGTGCCATTCACCTGCCAGAATCCTGGCAGGACTGTCTGCAGAGACTGATCTACGTCGCCCCCTGCTGTCCACATCTGAACACGACCCCAGCCACCCAAATGTGGGCAGACCCTGGAATCCATCTCCAGATTTATTTTTAAAAATATTTCCTTATTATCTATAATTAGATACACTGAATGAGAAAATAATATGTTGGTGTCCCCAATTCCACGATTTCCCTCCTCCCTGTCCCCAATCATCTGGATATCCTCCTCCGTGGGCAGTCTGGATCAGTCCATGGGGTAGGGTGTTATGGATAGCCTAGGAGTCAACATGGTTCCACCCCCTTTGTATGATGTTACTGAGGGGGGCAATGTCTCTGAACATTCTCCTCCACCATGGCTCTTACAATCTTTCTGCCCCGTTCCCTGAGTCATGGTTGGTGAGTATTAAGTCTGCTTTTCTGTTGAGGTCTTAGGGGATCTCTGTACTTCTGCTTTAGGTTGTGTTGAAAATTGTTGCTGTCTGTCTGTCTGGCTTATCCTGTGTTGACTGACTGGCTGTGGTTGTGGGTCTCTTGCTTATCCCACCACTCTCTGAGTGGTTCCATGTGGATCCCCTACGGTTGGTCTGGGGTGGCTCATCTCTTGCCAGGACATCAGCTATCGGCCTGCGGCTCATTGGTAGGGCTGGAAAGGCACTATAAAGGTGGTGGCCATGCCCCTTTCTTTTTCTTAGCTTTTCTAGCTTCTTCCTGACTCTTGCTCTCTTGTGTGATCAGGTCCCTTGCTCAGTGTGACCTGGACTTCCCCCACATGAACCTTCAGTCCCCAGCCCCATTCAGCCACCTGGCTGAGTAGGGAGGGGAACATAACCCTGTCTCTTATATCCACCATGTGCATGTTTAAACTCTGGATTTACCACACGGATGCCCCCTCTAACTCTTCCCTAACCCCCCTCCATGGTGGATGCCGAGTGTGCCCCTTCTAGCTCTCCACGCTGTCTGAAGCCTTTCTCCAGTTAGGCTCCACTCTAACCTGGCCTCAGCTCCTCCTAGCTCTCCATGTGCAGAATCCCAGCTTTATTCCATCTCTCCCTAAACTTCCATCTTTCTTAAATATGTTTTCACATCAACATGTGTCCTGGCCTTCCTTCCCAGATCCCACTTCCATTAAATAAACTCCACAACTTGTGATTTCTCCCCAAATAAACTTTAATGACTCCTAACTTGTCCTTCTCGAATCTGTCTTTATTATTCTCCATTAAAGATTAGCAAAGGACACAAACTTTGGGTTCATAAATCTGGGGGATCCCCTAAACCACAAAATTCCTGCATCAACATAATCAAGATAAAAAACCATTAAATGCTAAGATAGGTAAGGTTTTATAAAAATAGAAAACTGTAAATAATAAGTTACCTATCAAAAAGCAATGAGAACCACGTGTGGTGGTGCATGCCTTTAATCCCAGTAGAGTTAGAAGGCAGAGGCAGGAGGATTGTCATGAGTTCAAGGCCACCCTGAGACTACATAGTGAATTCCAAGTCAGCTAGGGCTAGCAAGATTCTTACTGGAAAAAACAAACAAACAAACAAACAAAAAGCAATGAGATATTTTATAAGAATGTTTTAGATGGCTCCGTACGATTTTGTACTGAGGTGAAAATAGTTAAATAATAAACTAGAGATTTAAACATGTTTAGAAAGGGTCTAAATAAATTAAACAAGTGTTATAAAGCTTAGAGATGTATAAATATAAAATATCAGACAACCACGGGGCATATTATATATATATATATATATATATATATATATATAAATTTTAAATGTTAAGGCCAACATAGCCTGGAATCAGCCTCTTTCCAAAAAGTCTATTCCAGGTTTGACACAGGTTAAAAAAAAAAAACAAAACCCTGTCACCTTGACAGGTCAGAAGGTTGTAAGTGAAGGGTTAGAAAAGTCACTGGACAAAGCCGGGCATGGTGGTGCACACCTTTAATCCCAGCACTCGGGAGGCAGAGGTAGGAGGATCACCATGAGTTCAAGGCCAACCTGAGACTACATAGTGAATTCCAGGGCAGCCTGGGCTAGAGTGAGACCCTACCTCGAAAAACCAAAAAAAAAAAAAAAAAGTCACTGGACAAAACAAAGCAATTCCTGCAGACCAGACCGTGGAACATCCCTGGACCATAAGACATGATAACAGAAACTCCAGCTAATAGGCTCATAATTTAAAATATCTGTTAAGACAAGAGTCATTACCACAATCCTCTCTTCCATTAGCCCTCTCAATGGGCGGCTACTAAAACACATCTCCCATTCTTCATTCTCACTCCCAAGATAAACAAGTCTCCAGGACACTTTAAGGCATTTCTGCTCAGCTCAGCCCCCTGGCTTTTCAACCCATTGTATCCACTGGGCACACACACTTGGGGGCTGCTCTGCTGGGGCGATTATTCTCCTGGCACACTATGACAGTCCTTTTCAGCTTTTGAAATAAACTGGAGCTGTGGCTGTGTTTGAAGTCTGTTTATTTATATATTTCTCACATGACTCTAACCAATTCCATATATACTGGTTTTTCCAGGTAGGGTCTCACTTTAGTCCAGGCTGACCTGGAATTCACTCTGTAGTCTCAGGGTGGCCTTGAACTCACTGCATCCTCCTACCTCTGCCTCCCAAGTGCTGGGATTAAAAGCATGTGTCCGGCTACTAATCTGATATTCTAACAGTAAACACAGGTATAATTCTCACTCATTTTTCTATTCTCTGGGCAAATTCAAGATTTCTCCCTTTGGTCTCTGGAAATTTCTAGAAATGTGCCTTGAGATCTAGTCTCAAGGGCTGACTTAAAAATCGTCAGAAGACAGAGATGAGCAAAGATGTTCCTCATCTCTCCTCCCCTTTTCTTCAGTGTAGGTGCCTGACCCACAACACAGGCCACAAGCCCAAAGGCACAATATATCCTAAGAAAATTAATTAAGATTCCTTTAATCCTCAAAGCCTGAAGAAAACCAATCTTTCTCTATACCACTTCTTGACTGGCGTACACGTGATCAGACATTAACCACTGGCCATCTGCCATAGTCAGCTCCTCGACACTGGAATGAATTTCCAAACCAGTTTATGGGAGGAAGGGATTTACTAGAAGCTTCCAGAGTCAGGGGAAGTTCCACTGATGGTGGAGAAGCTGGCTGCCTTTCACTGATCCAAACAGAGAGACACAACTACACAGCCACAAGGGAAGCAGCAGACCTGAGTCTATGTGGTGGTGGAGAGGGGGCATGCAATCCAAAGACCACACCTGCTCTCCTACTTTTCAACAAAGATAAATAAATGCCTTTATGTTCAAGACTACAATTATAAGGGTAACATTGCTAAGATGCTCAGTTCTCTGCTCTATCACTTTCCTTGCTCACAGAAATAGAAAATGTATTAATATTCTGTCGTGCTGTTTCAAGCTTACAGAGAAGGGGAGAGCTCTCGGGCTCAGACCTCAAGCAAGCTTATCTCATGTGCCCTCTAAGATCCTTTCCTGAGGCCGACCTGGCCACTGGTTCAGTGACAAGTGACAAGGGAAAGGAGATCAAACAGATTAATATAAAGTTTGGGTCCTGTGGGTTTTCTCCCTTGCTTTTGCTTACTTAAAAAGCAATTCTCTGTCAAGTTACTAATGTTCCGATATTTCCTGCTAAATGTTTTTTTTTTTTTTTTTTTTTTAAATATTTTATTTATTTATGTTCAAGCAGAGAGAGAGAGAGAGAGAGAGAGAGAGAACACCAGGGCCACCACCTTGTGGGTCTGGCTTATGTGGGTCCTGGGGAATTGAACTGGGGGCCTTAGACACTGGAGCCAAGTGCCTTAACCGCTGAGCCATTTCTCCAGCCCTAAATGTTTTTTGTTAGACAAAAAAATTAAAAGGAATAAAAGTCCTCTTAGAGCTAGAGAGATGGCTCACCGATTAAGGGGCTTGCCTGAAAAACCCAAGGACCTGGGTTTGATTCCCCAGTACCCACATAAGCCAAATGCACAAGGTGGCACATGTGTCTTGAGTTCGTATGCAGTGGCTGGAGGCCCTAGTGTGCCCATATTCTCTCTCTGTATCTGCTTCTCTCTCTCTCTCTCTCTTTCTGCTTCTTTCTCTCTCTCTCTAAAAATAAATAAATGAATAAATAATTTTAAAAGCCTTTTTACAAAACAAGTGATAGCCAAATTAACTTAAAGGCTTACATTAGGCTAAATCTTTATAGTTAACAGCATGTAAACAGGTAATCTTAATTTCTTACATAATTTTATAAATGTAATTCAGGTCTGACTATTTTTAATAAATTAATAGGATTATTTATATAAAGATTAAATTTAATTCACTCATATTGATCTGCTCATGGTAAAGTTATAAAAACGTTAAAATGTTCGATCTAGGGCTGGCTCAGTGGTTAAAGCATTTGCCTCCTCTCTCTCTCTTTCTCTCTCTCTCTCCTCTCTCTCTCTCTCTCCTCTCTCTCTCTCTCTCCTCTCTCTCTCTCTCTCCTCTCTCCTCTCTCCTCTCTCCTCTCTCTGCATTGGCTGTGTGCTTTCCCATGGAGGAAGGCTAGGGAAAAGTGAGAGCATCCGCATGGCAGATCCAGAGTGGGAATCCACACATGGTAAATTAGGGACCATAAAACAGAGTGGGGAGATTAGGATCAAAGAGTCAGGGTTAGGTTTCTCTTCCCCACCCAGCCAGGAGGCTTAGTGGGGCTGGGGATCGAGACTCACGTGGGGGAAGTTCAGGCCACACGAACGAGTGGAAAATCCAGAAGAATAAAAGAAAAGGGACCCATGTCAGCCTGCCACATTTATAGTGTTTATAAATTCAGATAGGCGGGGGAAAATCTGATTTGTTACTAAATCTGGAGGATGGATCAGAGAGTCAGTCCATATGTGGCGCTGGGGTCTTAGCATGCTCGACTGTGGACAGCAGGGGGCTCTGTAGACCAATGTCAGTGAGACATGAGTTCTAGTCCAAGTTAGTTTTCATTCTTGTGACAGAATGAGGCATCAGGTGTCTGGCATCTTCTGGTTTCCTCCGGGCCTCAACTCCTAGCTGAAACCTGCCTAGCTTTCTCCTATTCTGTCTCACTGTCAATCCTCCCCCGCCTCTGATTTAAACAAGTCATGCCCTTGAAAGAAGTCAAACCAAGCACTTTGTGGGGTGGGGGTCCTTGTCATGTCAGCGACTGCTGTTCCAGCCCTAGTGGTGGCTGTGGCTACCACAGTCATTGCTCTTGCTCAAGCTTTACAAAGGGCCACCACTGTTAATGCATGCTTCCAAAATATGACTCTAGAATTCACAGAACAAGTTCACATTAACCAAGAAATTTGGACTCACTTAGAAGCCCTCAAGGCTGCAGTCTCTGACTGGGTCAAAGCCTCCAGGCCCTTTGGACTCAAGCCTCTCTGGAATGAGACGAAGAACAAAAGCCTGTACCTGTCACCTCAGCACCCTGTAATGGAGCCACCAGCCTAACCTGGAGCGTGATGATTAGAAATCTGCCGACTGTTAGTCCTCTCCAAATGGCCGTCCCTCAGTTACAGAAATAAAAGCTTCCTCGCCGATGATAAACATTGCAACAGCAAATCCCACTACAAATGCTTAATGATGTTTCCCAGGTGGCTGAATCCCAGAGCTGCATAAATGGGTTTCCAGTGCCTACCTTTTCATTGTTTTCAGTTGCTTTCTTTCATTCCGGAGATGCCTCTGGAGTTTGTCCCCTTGGACCAGGCACCACAATGTGATGCTGATCCTCCACTCCAGACCCATCAAGCAAACCCCCAGCTTCTAGTGCAAGGGAGCATCTTATAGTCTAACTGCTGAAATCCAAGGAGGGAAATGTTGGAGACGCTCATAGAGGGATCAATCAGTTGAGGGACCCCAAGAGCCATAGCTGCAGGGGAACAGGACACACACGAGTCCTCCATATTGGCTGGACTCCCAGAATGCACTAAGATCACTATAGTTTAAGCTAAGAGAGAAACCACAAGGATGTTCTCTACCTGTGATCAGATAGTTCCAAGAAAAATAGAAATACCAAGATGGGGAGAACTCCTCTTGAACCCTAGCTCCCTGGGTGATTTACAAGCAAAGTGAAGGTTATTCCTCGATGCTCTGCTAATAAAGCCTGAGCAGATAGGCATCAGGGTGGCAGCTCCTTGCCACAATGCCCTCGGGCCACTCAGCTTCATCTGCATGATTTTGAGTTCCGATTTCACGACAGAGGAGACAATAGTGTCTCTGGCTTTCTCACCCCCTCCTTCTATTAAAATCTCTCTTGGTTTGGCATATATCTGTGGTCAAAATTAAGCCATATTTTATTTTATTTTATTTTAATTTTGATTTTTTTGAGATACATTCTCTCTCTAGCCCAGGCTGACCTGGAATTCACTGTGTAGTCAGAGAAGCCTCGATCTCACAGTGATCCTCATACCTCTGCCTCCCGAGTGCTGGGATTAAAGGCATGTGTCACTACGCCTGGCTTTCAAACCATGTTTTTAAAGAAACAGTTTTGTTTTTTATATTTTAGAGTCAGTTAATTATCTCCCAGATTTTGATTTAATATATTTTGGACACGATACAGGGTGTCCACTATGAGGACACCTGCAGAGGTCAGTTTTCAGCTGCCGTCTCTGTCTACCCCCAAACCAGGCACCTGCGGGGGGGGGGGGGGGAGACAGAGAGAGGGAGGGAGGGAGGATCAGGGAGCCAGGACACAAAGCCCAGGCTACTTACTTCCTCCCTAACCTGGCCAAGCACTCCAAGAGCCAGAAACAGGTGGTGGGTTTCTGTTTCTCTAAGGACTGAGGGCAAGCACTGGGGCTTAGTGAGGGCCTGTTCTAACTCTTCAGTGGTCTGGCTTCATCCTTCATCCCCTCATTGATCAGGGTCTAAGGATGGGAGGGCAAACGCTGGGGATATAATGATATCTTACTCTTCAGTGAGGGGTGTCTCATTCTCAGACCCCTCAGTGGGTCAGGTTGTAAGGATGGGAGGTTATGCACTGAGTTGGTAAAGAGGGTCTCTTCTACCTCTTCAGGGATGGGCACCTCATCCTCCGAGCCCTCAGTGGATCATGGATATCTTGTACCTGGCCCTCTTTCTTGGAGTTTCTCAAACCACCACACTGGAAGTTTCTTGCATGTCCCTTTGTCCCTTGTGCCTAGCTAGACCCGTTGTTTTCCATTCCAGAGAATCGCATTGATGGGTGCCTTTCCTTTGTTCTTGATCCCAGAAGTATGCTCAACCCTCTCAGAATTGCTCAACCTTTCACACTGGACGCTACTTGTGTCCCTTAGAACTTACTTTGTCTGTCTTTGGCCCCTGTCCTTGAAAGGGAAGGAACGCATGTGTGGAGACTCTGCTTTCATTTTGTGCTGTGGCACATCTCAGTCCCACCCTTTCAGTCTCCAGCAGCACCCACCATCAATGCAGCCCTGGGCTCAACGTTTGATCTCACCTCTGCATGAGGTTGCCTGGCAGAGTGGTTCAGACATTCCTTTTCTCCCTTGAGATTATTTCACATCTCCTCAAATTGTCTTGCATCTTTTCTAAAGTTTTCCAGAAAGATGATCATCCTTAAAAGTGGGCCACCC
>PVHP010020920.1:0-30056 GCA_004024765.1 Zapus hudsonius | reverse complement strand
TACAAGTTATTTAAAAAAGGGACAGTAGCAAGCAAGAGCTCATCATTCAACCACGTGACCAGTCCCTGGACAACACTGAGCCCATCTGCACGGTGCATTGCTTACGGGAAGCTCTCAAAGATGCCAATAGCAAAGAAACCAAATCTGCTTTCACAGCAGACAAAGTAGGGAGCCCTCCAAGCCTCTCTTGTGATATGAGCAAAAGAAAAGCACCAATGGGATGCCAGGTAGTTGCATGGACACACACAGGACACCCACCACAACCTCGGTCCTGTGCTAGCAATCCCCACCCCACACCTACCCACACCTGCGCCTTAAACTGTCTCCACAACCTGCTTTTCTCTCCAGCTTCTCTCTGGCCTCCTACATCTGTATTTAGCACTTGGGCTTAAGAATGTCCAAAAGGAAGGCTAGGGAGATGGCTTAGCAGTTGAAGACACTTGCCTGCAAAGCCTGCTGGCCTGGGTCCAATTCCCTAGTACCCACATAAAGGCTGATGTGCAAAGTGGCACATGCATCTTGAATTCATTCAGAGGCGAGAGGCCATGGCATGCCTATACATACCTTTTCTCTCTCCTCCACCTCTTTCTCTCTCATAAATATATTTTTTAAAAAATGAAAGAAAGATGGGCTGCAGAGATGTCTCAGCAGTTAAAGTACTTGCTTGTAAAGCCTGGAAGCCTATACATCTGGAGCTCACATGCAGTGGCAGGAGGCCCTGGCACACCCATGCTTACCTATGTCTTTGCAAATCAATAAATAAAAATGCTTTTAAAATAATGTCCAAAATGAGAAAAATATCAGTAACTGGTTAATTTTATTCCTGTCAAGATGTATGGTTTAGTATATCAATGACAAAATTCAGTAGCTGGGTGTAATGTGTTGGTGCACGCCTTTAATCCCAGCACTTGGGAGGCAGAGGTAGGAGGATAGGCGTGAGTTCGAGGCCATCCTGAGACTACAGAGTGAATTGCAGGTCAGCCTGGACTAGAGGGAGTGCTTAGCTGGGAGATGGGGGTGGGTGGCAAAACTCAGTTTAGTGATCTTTTTCTCTATAGCAGAAGTTATCAACTAAGAATAGATGTGTCACCCAGGAGACATTAGTGATGTGTAGAGCTGCTACTGGCATCTAAGGAGCCCACCACCAAGACTGCAAGTGTGAAGCATTGACATTCCCAACATGCAGAAAGCCCTCATGTTCTGTTTGGAACAACCGAGGTTTCATAAATGGGGAGCTAGTAATTTCTATTTTACATACAGATCACTCTTGAGGGGGTTTTATATGTGAAAGCAAACATATACCCCAACAAGCCAGGATGAGAACAGTATGATTTCATCCCCGGCAGCCCAGCTGTGAGGTCAGGGGTTGAGCTTAGTGGTAAAGCATTTGCCTAGCAACCACAAGGCCCTGGGTTCAGTCACCAGCAGAAGGAAAAAGAAAAGAAAAAGGAAAAGGAAAAAGAAAACAGTTTTAGTGGGTGCTTAATTAAAGACAGAGACACACAAAACTGGTATTCTTGTTCATAAACCTAACAATAAGTCAAGGAGTTAAGAAAACCCCCTAATTATGCTGTGAGTCATGAGCACAGCTCTCAGGCATGGTCATGGCAGTGCACAGGGTTCCTCCCCCCTTAGGTTGGGAGAGTCTCAATTTTAAAGTAGGATCCTTAATGGAAAATAAATTCTTTACATCATTCAGAATGAAAAGCAAAGTTCAGTCGTTTTTAAAATCAAGGAATACATTTGTCAAATTCTGAATTCAATTAGAATACTAATATAAAATATTTGTATTATGCTTAGTGAAACCACAGATTTTAATATTTAATTCTTTTGAACTGTAAGCTGTATCTACTCTATAGTCAAGTTCTTTTTTTCTGTCTGTCTGTCTTTCTTTTTTTTTTTTTTTTTTTTTTTTTTTTTTTTTTTTTTTTTTTTTTTTTTTTTTTTTTTTTTTTTTTTTTTTTTGAGGTAGGGTCTCACTGTAGCCCAGGCTGCCCTGGAACTCACTCTGTAGTCCCAGGTTGGTCTCGAATTTACAGTGATCCTCCTACCTCTGCTCCTGGGTGCTGGGATTAAAGGCATGTTTACCATGCCAGACCTCTATAATCAAATTCTAAACGTGCTTTTATTCATTTGTAGATAACTGTATTAGTTAAACAAAACTATTAAGGAGGAAGAGGAACTCAACTTTCCAATGGGTTTATGTAATTTTCATTTTAGAAAAATACTATTAATAAATGTGTCCCTTATAGCCAGTTTCTGAAGTACCATTTAATTATTAGATTTACCCATATAATGAATCTCCTTCTTATGAGTATACTGTATTACACTGGGATATAACTAAACTTCAGTGAAGTATCTGGTAAGAAATTTGCACAATTCAATAAAAACAACTAAATAATTGGCAAATAATCTGAATAGCCCCCCTTTTTAATTTTTTTTTTTTGAGGCAGGGTCACACTCCAGCCAGATTGACCTGGAACTCACTAGTTCAGGATGGCCTTGAATCCACATTGATCATCTTACCTCGGCCTCCTCAGTGCTGAGAGGTGAGAACCACTGTGCCAGCTTGAATAACCACTGTTACAAATAAGATTAATAAATGGTAAAAGAATATGTGAAAAACAGTCGACATCACTAGGCAATGAGAAAATGAAAATGGAAAGAATCACTGGGCATCTCTTCACGGGTGCCCACTGAGTGTTGGCAGGACGTGACAGAGTGGGAACTCACATACTGCCGGTAGACATGCCAACGAGTGCAGTCACTGGAAATGTCTGGCCATTTGCAAAGGCTAAATGTAGATCCAGCAAAAGACAACCGATGGTCTAGGGCTGGGGGCAGGATTTAGGGGAAATGGGGAGTACCATGCATGGGTACGAGGTTTCCAGTGAGTTTACACAACTCCACAAATGTGTTGGGCTATATACCTTCAAGGGGTATATGAAAACTATGTTAAAGCCATATGAGCCAAATGTAAAGGCTTTCTAAAATCTGGTTAAGTTGACAACTAAAATCTGAGTTCCTATTTTTAAAAAATATTTTATTTATTTATTTACAAGCAGAAAGACAGAAGAGACACAGACAAGAGAGAATGGGCTGCCAGGACCTCCAGTCATGCCAATGGACTCCGGATGCACCCACTTGTGCAACATCTGGCTCTATGTGGGCACTGGGGAATCGAACCCAGGCCATTAGGCTTTGCAGGCAAGCGCCTTAATCGCTGAGCCATCTCTCCAGCCCCTGAATCACTATTTTTTAAATTAAAAACATTAACATCCATGTCTTCTAAATACGGCATGCTCAAACCTCAGTATTGGTTAAATACCTCAAGGACAGGACACCTTTGCTGACCTTTCATGAGGAAGCGCCAGGCGCTGTAACTTAAACTGAAGGAAAGCAGGCCATAACTTGAAATGTATTTGTAAGGTAGGTACTGTCTATAATTGCTAGGAAGTAACGTGCTAACTCAATATACGTACTGAGAAGTAAACTTGACTCCACAACTAATTTCCTTTGCACTAATCATGCTACGTAAGAAGAGGACCAATGAGGAAACCAGAAAGCCTGGATTCACTGCCCCTTTCCAGCTGTTAATCCACCCAAGATTTCCCATCTGCATAACCCAGAGGTTCTAGTAAGGGCAGAAAGAAATAGAACAGGAAATGCTATGCCCACTACAAAATAAATAAAATTATGTGAGTTTTGGGTCAGCCTGGACTAGAGTGAGACCCTAGTTAAATCTGAGGTGATTTTAGGTCCCCCTTTTCCTTACCTAACAGAATTCTGACCTATTTAGAAATGCATAGTTGGTAATACTTCAGCTAAAAATAGAACTAACATGGTTTCAAGCACCGCACCACACCACCACTAAACCACACAGAAACAAAAAAACCATGAAAAAGACACCTAGAATTAAGACTGTAATGAAAGCAATACTTTTAATAGTTCAACACTGAACTTTGAGATTTCCTTGATTAATCATTAAGTCCTATCCACTCTAAAAGGCTATCTTCATGAGTGTAACCATGGACTTCGGTCATTTAAAAAGTAATTTTAAATGATAGAAGACGCAAGAAAATCCTTGCAAAACACTGCTGCATGTCTTTAAACAAATAAGAATGTTAGTCAAATTCAATGAACATTTACTATATGCCAGAAATTGTACCAAGAAACTCCTATGTCTCATCTTACTGACTCTTATAGCCCCTTAGCATATTATCACTGTTGTTCTAAGTGAGGAACTAAGGCTTATCTTTATGGTGCCACCAAGATTATAAAGTAGTGAATTCAGTTATTTGGATATACGTATCGTATCCACCCTTCCAGGTAAGAACTGGAAGGCTCCTACGTGTCTGGACAACTCATTTACACTCACTTACCTAAATGGTCCTGGTCCTAACTACTCTATGTAGAGACAGAGTATTAAGTAAAACTCTTTTTTTGTTTAGTACTTTTTTTAAGCTTTTATTTATTTATCTATCTATTTAAGAGAGGGAAACAGGAGAAAATGGGCTTGCCTTGGCCCCCAGCCACTGCACACAAACTCCAGGGGCATGTGGCACTTTATGCGTTTGGCTTTATATGGGTCTTGGGGAATCAAACCCAGACCGGCAGGCTATGCAAGCAAATGCCTTTAACCACTGTGCCATCTCTCCAGCATTCATTCTAAAGTTACGTACTAGAGCTGGAGAGTACATAACTTTAGAATGAATAAATGAAGATGAAAAGAATCTCCACCTTGAACTTGAATGAATGACACAGGCACTAACAGCATATGCGTTTGGCGCTGGAGACGAGGGGTGAGAACATCAGGTAGCCTGTGTCAGCCTCGGCTCCATGGAGAGAGGCTACAGGAAAAAGCCTGAAGTGGCTCTCTTGAAGACCAGGTGACATGGGGGGGGGGGGATATGATAAAAATGACGGTGACTGCCTCCACTCTGACTGCAGTGCTGGCGTCACAGGACACACTCTGGGAGGAAACAGTGGCAGAAGTCAAATGAGTCTAATTCCTCCAGGCTCCACGCTGAGCAGAGGAAATCAACCAGGTGGGAAGGAAGGAGAGAAACTCCAGAGGACCAAGCATTTGAGAAACAACTTGGGGATATGGAAAAGTAAGCAAGGAAATATTGAGGAGGATGGAGGCCAAGAGAGGCCCAAAGCAAGTGACAGTTTAGTTTATTTCTTTGTCATGGTGATTAGTCATCCTCATTCCTTTGTCTCCAGTGACAAGGTGGGGGGGGGGGGGGGGATACCAGAATATGAACAAGTCAATTTCAAGGAACTGTTACAGCCTTTAAATTTTCCATATTTTCAAAAAACTATCCACAGCATTATAATTTATAATAAGAAAAAAATTAAGGTTTTCTAAAACTTAATTCTACTTCAGTAATGTAAAATGCTACTTCTAGATTCAGACCTCTTATTACGGCTTGTTCTCTATTATAAGGCATCTCTCACTCTTCCTAGAATTGGGAGTATATTTTATTATATAGTAAGACCACTGCAATAAAACATTACAAAATTTCAGTTTCAAAAAAATCACAGGGCTGGAGAGATGGCACAGCAGTTAAAGCTGCTGCTTGCAAGAGAAATTACACCCCCAAAATGCATGCTACCCCGTGACATTTAAGGTGTCACTTCTGGGAGCTCACTGGCTGGCACACATGAACCTGAGAAGACCTGTGGAAACAGGGCATATTCTGGAAGAGCGTAAGTTCTAAGCTGCGCCGTCTTATCAAACAGTCATCTGCTGCTCAGTCACAGCTCCTGCTGACGGTCACACGCTCTGACTTCCTGAAATGATGAGGATGATGAGGTCAGAAGTTAAGGTGTTTCTAGAAACACCTGATTTAGAAACACCTCTATTTAGAAATACTTCACTTGGGCAATACAGCCTCTTTCGTACTTTGCTTTTTAAAACATCCAAAAATAAAACTTGACCCTAATGCAGCTGTTAGTGCTGTGTGAATGCGTACTGAAGAAACAGCATCAGGAAACCATTTTGGATATCTATAAAAGCTTTAGCCTCGTCACGGCTTTCTGAGAAGTATTCTATTAATGTGAGGAAACTTTAAATTTAATGACACATTTCAAAACTGGAGTCACAGTCTTACCTGGATATTTGATGTCCTGCATAGAGGAGCAAGGCAGTCAAAAAATATAAGTAAAGTTGTACCAGATGCTGCCTGGGTAAGGTGAGCAATACAACACTCAAGATATAACCTGCAACAGAAGTGAAGAGACATATGTAAATAAAACATTCCAATTTAGTCTCCTAATTAGTTATACAGAAAGAGCTTGAAATAAATTCTTTTCCAACTCGCTATTGAAGTATTGTATTACACTACCAAAGTTTATTCAGCACAGTAATATCACTCTGAATTTTTTAAAAATTAAAAATATAAGACATTAGAAATGTTTTGTATAATCTTCCTTCTTTATAATGAAAAACAGTATACAAAAGGCAAAACTCTCATCACCTACCTTCCCCCAGTGTCTACTTCTTTTTCTGTTTTTCTTTTTTTCTTTTCTTTTTTTCTTTTCTTTTTTTCCGAGGTGGGGTCTCACTCTAGCCCAGGCTGACCTGGAACTCACTCTGTAGTCTCAGGGTGGCCTCGAACTCCACAGTGATCCTCCTTCCTCTGCCTCCCGAGTGCTGGGATTAAAGGCATGCACCACCACGTCTGGCTTTCAATGTCTACTTCTGACTTACACTCCCTCCCAAAGGAACAACACAGTGTATCAATACCTCTCGCTAAAGCTGCCCAGGCCATCATCTCCAACGCCACAAGATCCTCACTCAACCTTCTACCTGACATCAGTCCTTACCTGGGCCCATCTAGAAGGGACAAAGCACTTCAGTAATTCCTCTTTTCCTAGTACCCTTTTTGTATTGTTCTTTTTTCAACCGTCTGTATGCTCTCTCACTGTCTACTCCCCACCTTTGCCCTTGACCATCCACGCTGTTTAACTTTTCCAACCTAAAGGAACCTCAAAGTCAACTGCACCCTGCTTATTCTTGATTCTGTTGTTAGGTTCAGTGATATGCATGTCCTCTTGCCCTCGACTCCTCCCTCCCCATTGCATGCTAGAATGAGGCTCTAAGCAATACGGCACAAAGACTTAATCTTTGCTTTGACACTGATATCCCTTACAGATACATGTTAGTTACCAACACAGCTACCAAGATCTTATTATATGTGCTAGAGTCTTCATTTCTTATTTTAAGTGGACATCCAGAAGCTCAGGATGCTTGGGACATGGCCCAATAAAGGGTTTATATACTCAACAAGTGCAAACTGAGCTTTCTCCCGCTCCCTCAGCAAAGCAGCTCAGCCTCTATGCTTCCAAGCCCATCACTTCACTGTAGGATTAACCCAGCACCCCACAGTGAAGCTGTGACAAGAAGCTAATACAGCAGGAACTGATAATGAAGACTCTCAGAATTTAACAATGATCACCTGCTTAAAACAATCTATTAAAAATATGATAGGAGGTTGGAGAGGTAGCTCAGCAATTAAAGGTGCTTGCTTGCAAAGCCTGATGGCCTGGTTCCCCAGTACCCACATAAAGCCAGAGGCACAGAGTGGCACATGCATCTGGAGTTTACAGCAGCAAGAGGCCCTGGCATGTGCTCATGCTCTCTCTTTCTCTCTGTCTCTCTCGCACACACATTCTCCCCCCTCCCTTTCTCTGCTTATTTTTTAAATCTAGTAAATACAGAAGAGGTGGTCTGACATTAGGAAAGAGGGTGAGTTCCATGACTTACAGCAAGATAAGGGCAGGCTACTTAGGTGGAGACATGAGCAGCTGGTTGAAATATATTTAACTAAAAATTCAATACTAGCCAGAGCTGAGAATGCCGAGATAAAGGAGCTCATAACCTCTGGGTAGGCATCAGCACATGGTCCTCACAATGTAGTGGAAGGGCACTGAGGAGGTGTACACTAGGTACCTGGTCATAGAGGAAATAAACCACTCCATACGAAGGTTCAGATGTGTACTGAGAACTCTGAGATCATCCAAACAACCAAAGATAAAAACCAACCACGAATGCTGGGTGGCATCACACATAGAGAATCTCAGATCTGAGGGTGGCACTGCGCTTGTCAGACATGGGGTCCCACTAGGTAACTCAGGCTGGCCTTCACTTGTGAGCCTCCTGCCTCAGCCTCCCAAGTGCTAGGATTACTCCAGAATTCTTCATCAATTCAACAAGAAAGGCTTTTTTAGTTAACCAAAGACCCTAACACCTTTAAGAAAAAGAACACTTAAGCCAGAACCTTGATTTTACAGAATAGAAATATCAATATTAAAAAAATAAAACTTGGGCTGGAGAGATGGCTCCAGCAAAGCCTATCAGCTCAGGTTCGATTCCCCAGTACCCATATAAAGCCAGATTCGCAAAGCGGTGCATGCATCTGGAGCTCATTTGCAGTGGCTAGAGGCCCCACATGCCCATTCACTCATATATATTCTCTCTCTCTCAGTTTGCATATAAATAAATAAAAATGTTAAAGAAAAGAGATACAAAGTATCTATCAATCAGGATTATTTTTTTAAAAATTAAAAATAAATAAATTAAAAATAAAAATTAAGCCAGGCATGATGGCTCAAGCCATCCTAGCACTCAGAAGCTGAGGTAGAGAATCACCTTGAGTTCAAGACCAGCCCGGGGCTACAGAGTCCATTCCAGGTCAGGCATGACATAGCTAGAGCGAGACCCTCCTAAAAACAAAACAAGCAACCTCTATTCCTGAACGTGTAGTGCACACCTGCAATCAGCATTTCGGAGGCTGAGACAGGAGGGTGGCAACTTTGAGGTCAGCCCTGGCTACACAGTGAATAAGAGGCTGGTCAGAGTTACACAGTACAGTCCTACAACAGGCTTTATTTCCTAAAGATTTTGGCTCCACAATGTATCAAGGAACAAAAACCAAGGTTTGGGATCAGGTCTACTACACTGACATCACAAACAAAGGAAAATATGTGTATTTATATTCACTCATATATACATAAAAAAGCATCTAGAATTAAACACAAGGAAATAATTAACAGTAATGGCTACTTTGTGGCTCAGAGAACTTAGTGGACAAAGAACAGATAGGAAGGAAACACTTAACATTTTTTTAATGTTTTAATTATGTTAAAGTAGGTAAAATATATTACTTTAATTTATTAGTATGATATATATTTTACTTACTTTAAAGCCCAAGAATTTTGATAGTACATTTAAGAGAGAAGTTCTGTCAATGGAATCACTAAGTGATGATACAGTGACAGAAGTGCCCCCACCAAACCACCTTGCCAGCAGACAGCATCTGTTCACTAGTTCCACCATGGCATGCAACAAATTCATTTCAGGAGGTTCAACTGAGCTCCCAAACCTAAACATACATGTGCAATATGAATTTCAACTTTATCAGAATTCACTGATTTTTCTGAAATTCATGCCTGCAGTAATGAAGCAACTGTTTCTATGACATATACTTCAATATCTTCAGAAATAATATATATCTTTAAACCATAGTGTGAATTACTTTGCTGACTAAGCAAAAAAATATCTATAAGCCAAGTAATTGTTCTTGTACAACTGCCTGGACTTGCTTCCCATCAACTGGCTAATGTACAAGTCTTTACCAAAGGCTGGGAATCAGGGTGTCTTACCAGAGAGGACCCTCTCATTCAGGCTTTCCCACGGTAGTGCATGTGCAAACGGAAGCTTACTGAGTGCGGTTATGGTGCCGTAGTGAGCTGTCTATTCGACTAGTCACACCTCCTCCCACGAGAGCTTACCCGGTACACTTACAGCGTTCTAAGGGCCAAGGTTTAGGGCTCAGAAAGCCCTCTAACAGACAAAAATCTCTCTCACACAGAGTTAGGACAATTATTCACAATTTTATAAAATATATACTCTGTGATGAACAATTCTTCTTTTAAAAAAGAATTTATTTGTGTGTGTGAAAGGAAAAGAGAGGAAAAGGGAGGGCCTCCAGATGTATGCACCACATTGTTCATCTGGCTTTACGTGGGTACTGAGGAATCAAACCAGACCAGCAAGCTTTGCAAGCAAGCACCTTTACCCTCTGAGCATCTCCCCAGTCCCTTTGATGAACAATTCTAATAATAAAAATATTAACAGAGGAGCTAGGGAGATGGCTCAGCAGTTCAAAGTATAAAGCTTGCCAGTCCAGGTTCAATTGAGAGTTTGTCTACAACAGTAAAAGGTCCTCGAGTGCCTATGCAGGCTCTCTCTCTCTCATACAAACAAGTAATTTAAAAATATGTCAACAGAAAGAGCATAGTGGCACACACCTTATCATCCCAGCACTTGGGAGACTGAGGTTGGAGGATCAGGGGGAGTTCAAAGCCAGCCTGGGGCCACAGAGCTTGGACTACATACAGTGAGGCCCTGTCAAAAAAAAAAAAAGCAGAAAACACTCTAATAGACCTCCATCTAGGCAACAATACTAACAGCAACAGCACATGCATTAAATGTAAACTAAAGCTAATCTGAAAATTAGGGCTGTGGGCTGGAGCTCAACTGGTGTCCAAGCTGGAGGGTCTGAATTCGGATCCTCCCAGAGCCCACGTAAATACCAGGCATAGCGTGCGAGCCTGTAATCCACGCACTCAGGAAATGAGCCAAGTAGATCCCCAGGGCAACCGGACTAGACTAGCCAAAGAGGTGAGCTCTGGCTATAATAATAAGGTGGAGAGCTGTTGAGAAAGACACCTGGTGCTAGCTAGCCTTTGGTCTCCACACTTGTGCCTGCTCACCCATGCACACCACACACACAGGTAATCAAGAAATTTTATGTGCTGTGCCTGAACACCTTGATTTTCTTTAACCACAAAATATATCAATTCTAGGAAAATTGGTGTTTTTTTGCATGTATGTGTGTGGTGTATGCACATGTGTGTGCAGAGGCCAGTGTCCCTCTCGGTCCTTTCCCTGTGAGAAAGGAGATGGGAGACACTCATTGAACCCATAGCTGTTTTCAGTCAGAATGGCTGACCACAAGCACCAGGGCTTCTCTGGTCTCTGCTGCCCACAGGCTCAGTGCCATGCCCAGATGTTCACCAGCATGATGGGAAACTGAGTCAGAGCATCAGGCACTCATACTTTCACTGCAAACGCTCTTACCTCTGAGCTAACGCCCCAGCTTCCCAGGAGTAGTTTTAAGGAAGAAACTACTATACTGTAACACCATTTCCTACACTTCATTTCACTGAAAGAACACTTTACAGAGCATTGATATTACTGTTTTACTTTGTCTCAAGAACAGTAAGAAACAGTACATGTTAGAAAGCTTGTATTTCGAATTACTGCAGACCCCAAAATAAGGACAAGTTAAAAGGGGCCAAATGCCTGGAGAAGTCTCTCCCATTATTTATATTTCATCATATTCTAAAATCTAAAATACTTTCTTCTGCCTTCCCATTTTATTCTAGTAAAATCAATCCAATATCGTTTGCTCTCCCCTGGAGTCCTATCAATCCATCCACATGCAATGATTAAGACAAATAAAATTATAAACAAATTCACAAACCATCCATTGGTTACTATATCAAAACCAGCTCTGCATAACTAAAGCTTACTTTACCCAAATTCAAAACCACAAGACAGAGAGAGAGAGAGAGAGAGAGAGAGAGAGAGAGAGAGAGAGGAGAGAGGAGAGAGAGAAAGGGAGGGAGGGAGGGAGGGAGGGAGGGAAAGAGGAATGCTCACATGTTCACAGTGAGTAAGGTAGGAGAACGCGAGCGTACTTACCTACATAATGCATATTCAGAGCCAAGTACTTGTACTGGAAGAGGGGGTTGTTGTTGAGGCTACTTCTTTGGATCTGCTGGAAGAAAGAGCTGACATCCCATCTGTACAGGACATCCAGCAACATGATGCTGGGCACCCTCAAGGCCACGGTCAACATTGCCTCCAGTTTCTCCTTTGCAGCCATGGCTCTGTTAGTTTGGTTTGGTTTGTTTTTCTTGGAGAAGACCTAAAATTTAGAAGATACACCATGTAAAAAGAAGCAACCATTAGAAACCTCTGATGACTGTGATGATTGCCACTGAAACCCTTCAGCCACCCCCACTGTTTTTAGGTATTTGAGAATCAGCTGTATTAAAAGGCTTTTGAGGGGTTTTTTTGGGTGCTTTTTGTTTGTTTTGTTTTTTTGTTTTTTCGAGGTAGGGTCTCACTCCAGGCTGACCTGGAACTCACCGACTGTGCAGTCCCAGGCAGGCCTCTGACTCACAGCAATCCTACCTCTGCCTCTGAGTTCTGGGATTCACTTTCTGGTCTGCCCAGACAAGACTCTGATCAGAGGTTCAGACTTTAGCACTTCAGAAGACACCACCACCAAAGCCAGAAACATAACAACAAAAATACCTTGTAAAAATACTGTAACTCAGATTGGAGAGGGAGAGATGGCTCAGTGATTAAGGTGTTTGCCTACAAAACCTACCGGCACAGGTTCAATTCCCATGTAAAGTGCCCATGGAAAGCCAGATGCACAAAATGCTGCATGTGTCTGGAGTTCATTTGCACTGGTTAGAGGCCCTGGGTGCCCATTCCTTCTTTCTTACTCTCTCTTTCTCCCCCTCTCTCCTTGCAAATAAATACAGGTATTTTAAAAATATAGAACTCGGCCCAATTAATTTGAAGAAAATACATTCCTAATAATTGAGATTTACTTAGCTCTTTAAAAAGGTAAATCTTAAATGCTTACTAGATGAGAAAATCTAAGCTATTGAATAATTCCGTTTGCAGCATCTTATATAGCCTGTCCTTTTCATTTACTCACTTATAACCTAATAAGTACTAAACTTAGAGGATCTTTTTCTTTTTCCTTTGGTCATGCTGAGGATCAAACCCAAGGCCTTGCACATGCTAGGCAAGCACTCTTGCCCTAGGCTACAATCCTAAATTTACAATTGAAGAGAATTTACAATGAAGATACAGAAACGTGATATGCAATGTTTCATGAACTATTACTCTTGGCTTAGAATTCCCATAGGAATTCTCCAAAGTAGGAAAATAAGGCTCATCAAATGCTCCCCTTGACACACACACACTCACATGCAAGCATGGAGTCTGTAAAGCTAAGCATTAAGAGAATGAATAGGGGGTGGAGAGATGGCTCAGAGGTTAAGGCACTTGCCTGCAAAGCCTATTGACCTAAGTTCGATTCCCCAGTGCCCATGTAAAGCCAAATGCACAAAGTGGCACATGAGTCTGGAGTTTGCAGCAGTGGCTGGAGGCCCTGGAGCACCCATTCTCTCTGTTACTCTCTCCTCTTTATCTCTCTGCTTGCAAATAAATTTAAGTCAGAGAGAGAATGAAAAGAAAAAGAAAACAGGAAGAAAAGGAAAGTGGGTGTGAGGATCTCAAAGGGGCAGCTGCATGCGGCAGCTCTGTGTGGTAGATGGAAACCAACCCGAGGGCTGAGAACAGGGCCACAGACAAAAGGGAAAGGACAACTTAAAAAGGAAATATCATTCCAGACTACTGACATCCTTGGAAGAATTTTGCTGACAAAGCTAAACACATCTCTAGCTCTGGCAGTGATTCCAGGCATTACGGGATAAATGAACCACTTATTTCTGAAGGAAATTACACTGACAGATTACTATGTCGTCGTGGTTAAATAGCTGTCAGTATTTCCATCTCACCCTCCAATTTTCCTAACTTCTTGACTGGCAGTTAAAACTCAAAAACAGGGCTGAAGAGATGGTTCAGCGGTTAAGATGCTTGCCTGCAAAGCCTAACGAGCCAGGTTCAACTCCCCAGGACCCACATAAAGCCAGACTCAAATGTAATGCATGCGACTAGAGTTCCTTTGCAGTGGTTAGTCATGCATGCCCATTCTCTGTCTCTGGCTCTCTCCTTGCAAATAAATAAAATAAAATAGAAAACTCAAAAGCAGCTAAACTTAACACACCATCAACACAAGCTTTTAATATATAAGCCACTTTCATTACACAAATGTTACATGTAATATATTATATACTATATATTATAGCTGTTATATATATTATTATATATGCTACCAATAATAAAATTAATGTGTGGTAAATACTATAATTCTGATTATTTTAAGTGAATGAAACCTTTTTTTAAAATATTTTATTTTATTATTATTTAATTTATTTATTTTCAAGCAGAGAAATACAGAGAGAGAGAGAGAGAGAGAGAGAGAGAGAGAGTGCACGAGGGCCACCACCTTGTGGGTCTGGCTTATGTGGGTCCTGGGGAATTGAACCCGGGGCCTTAGGCACTGGAGGCAAGTGCCTTAACCGCTGAGCCATCTCTCCAGCCCTGAATGAAACCTTTTAATAATTTTCATACATACACAAAAAATGACTTCAAGAATCAAAACCAAATAGCTGTGTGCTAAGGAGGAAAACAGCACTGAAAATCGGATTTCTAATCAGGAATTATTGCAAGCCACGCCTCTCAGGACCCTAAGCTCCATGAAAGCTTCTGACAACACAGCCGACCCCCCATATCCACGGCTTCTGCATTGACTTCAACGAACTGCAGTTTGAAAATACTGAAGACATGTCTGTACTGAGCCCGGACAGATTTTCTTCTCATCGCTGCTCCCTAGCAATACAAGTACCATCATTCACAGAGCACTCACACTGCACTATCCACCGCTGACCTAAAGTAGACAGGTGGGCACTCCTAGGCTATGTGCCACTTATAAAAGGGACATGAACTTCAGCAGTTTGGTATCTCAGAGATCCTACAACAAAACCCTAGAGTACGCTGTGGGACTGTCAGCCTTTATACGATAATGGAAAAGCAACTATTTTCCACATTCTAGAAGCCAATATAAATCACTATGACTGTTCTTCTAGCAAAGGGAGAGGAGCTATTACTGAGTTAATTCTTGTGGTTCACATTTATTTCATCTAACCTCAAACCTTCCTGTTTTTAATATTACTTTAAAAATACCCACTTTTACCTTTTTATAGCTCTAAAAGGGAACAAAGAAAAAATTAAACTCAACAAATAATTCTGTTTTCTGACTGAAAGTGGCGGGGAGGGGAGGAGCCTCTCTCTAATCTTTACAGGATTATCTCTACAGAGGCCCTAACTACCCCACAGTGAACACCAAGGACCCTCCTGAGGAGGGCCTGCAGGAGAAAAGCGATACAAGACCAACCTATGTAAAAAAAAAAATTTATATACAATATATATTCATTAGCTGAAAAATACATGTTCCAGGATACTTTTTATTCATCATTCCTGTTTCTCGCAAATATAGCCAAAAGAAAGAAAGGAAACCCTGGATCCCTAAAGCTGTCACCACACAAGAATATCCAAAAGGGAAGAGAGAGCCCCAACCTTCACAGCACAGGTAACTGGAGTCAAGTGTCTGAGGAGCTTGGGTAGAATGAAAAGTGCCCATTTAATAACAAATCCATTACTTAAGTCAATGTTTCATTCATTTCTGTATCTAAGTTGTATTTTAATAAATCATAAGACGGTCACATACAGACACATAAAGGAAAAATTTTAAATACAGAAAATCAAAGAGGAAAACAGTACATTTTCCCCCAAAAAGTTACCATTTTGAACCTTTCTGAAATAAGCATTAAGCATGGCAGGTGGTTAATATCACAAATAAAAAACATACACTACATTCTAGCTCCACACTAAACCAATAAGCTATCACAACTCTGGAGCTGGAGAGATGGTTCCGTGAGTAAAGTGCATGCCATGCAAGAATGAAGACCTGAGGTCCAAAATGCTAGTGGGCACAGTGGCATGTGCTTGTAATCCAGCCCTGGAGAGCTGGAGACAGGCATCCCAAGAGCTCACTGCCTAGTCAGCCTAGCCAAATCAGCGAGCTCTAGGGTTAGCAAGACCTTGTCACAAAGAATAATGGAGAGAAAGACACCTGATTGTCAACCTCTGGCTTCCACATGCTCACGCGCACACACCCATACACACGAAATACATCCATGCATGCACACATGTACACACAGATGCAAAAACATCTGAACTATGATGTCTGCTGATGCATGAGATCTCTCATACCTGCCAAATCGCTATACTGTTACATGAAGCAGAACAGAACTTTGGGGCTATGGAGCCGGCTCAGGGTTAAAGGTGCTTGCTTGTAAAGCCTGCTGGCCTGGGTTCAATTCCCCAGGCCCCATGTAAACCCATATGCAGAGTGGTTCATGCATCTGGAGTTAATTTGCAGCAGCAAGAAACCCTGGCACACCCATACACACACAATTAAAAAATCAAGCAAACAAACAAACAAAAAAAAAAAAAAAAAAAAAACAGCTTCTTTCCTGGGGGGAAAAAAAGCATCTCTCACCAGGCATGGTAGCTGCCTTAAACCTGTAATCCCTGCATGTAGGAAGCTGAGGCTGGATTGCCAAAAGGCCGCCTGTGGCTACAGAGAGTTCCAGACTCTCCTAGGGCCAGAATGAGACCCTGACTCAAAAAAGAACATATGTATTTGTAGGTTGGTTCAAGCCTACCTTATTTTTTCCTAGGTTTATTGTCAAACAGAGCTAGTGGGAATTTTATAAAACTGGAGAGAACTCGAAATTCTCTTTTTTGAACATTTTGTTTGGTTTTTGAGGTAGGGTCTCCCTCTAGCCCAGGCTGACCTGGAATTCACTATGTAGTCTCAGGGTGGCCTTGAACTCATGGTGATCCTCCTACCTCTGCCTCCGAGTGCTGGGATTAAAGGCTTGTGCCACCACGCCTGGCCTTTCTAACTTTATTGACATCTGTCATGGTTTGATCCAGGTGTCCCCCACAAACAAATGAATGTGTTCTGATTGATAAATCCTCAGCTGATGGCAGTTTGGATATTAGAACTTAGCTAGAGCTGTGTTGTTGGGGGCGGGCTTATGGGGTTATAAACCAGCTTCCCCTTGCCAGTGTTTAGCACACCTTCCTGTCATTGTTTGCAGTGCTGTGGTGGAGGTTGATGTCTACCCCTCTGCTCATGCCATCATCTTCCCTGCCAGGATGGAGTTTCCTCTTGAGTCTGTAAGCCAAATAAACCCATTCCTCCACAAGCTGCTTTTGCTTGGGTTCTTTCTGCGCAGCAACTAGAAAGCTGACTGCAACACCATCCTTTCAAAATTCTCTTAAAACCACAATACCCAATAACCCTGAAATATAAATAAAGCCCTGAAAACAAAGAAAATATAAAGGTCTGGCACATCTAAAGCCAAATATAAAACTTTCGGGACTATTTAAAAACGCATGCAAGATCCTAAACGTCCCTCCTTGTAAAGTATCATGAAAGTAAGACATGGTATTTCTGTGAATGGTGTAAACTAAATATGACTCAAACATGCTTTATACAACAGCTAAAAGCAAAAAGGACTTTTCCTTAAAAAAAAAAAACAAACACAAGAAAGGTTTAATAAATTCCAACCAAATCCAAGACCCTTCTGGAGCTTGGGAAAGGCAATCAGTATTTACCAACAAACGCACTCATATCTCTAAGCCATGCAGCTGACTCTAGTTTTGTGGGTTAGGAAATGCTGCACTTTAAAAAAAAAAATACAGAATTTAGGTTTTGAACAGGAAGAAATCAAAACAACCTGAAAAATGGGGGAGTGTAGGTTTTTAAAGTGACAGCTGGATTCTGCTGAAAAACTCTTAAGAAACAGAAAATGAAATCTTACCAACAATAAGCAGCACTGAACTCAACTCCCCCTTTAAAGACAAAGCGAGGTGACACACGACTCAATATAAAGGTGCTGACATGTAGACTGATAGTAATTGATAATTTGGGCAATTTAGGTCTGAGAGTTTCCACGTCTCTTTTCAGCACCAAACGAGGAAAAACAAAACCATCATTCATCATCATTAACCTTCCTTTGCCCCAACCAGTTAAAAAAAAAAAAAACTGTACCATGCAAAAGCCAATTGGTGGAGAGGGGAAAGAGGGGTGATCCAACTGTTAGGAGGGAGAGCAAAGACCATGGAACTGAGATACCAACAAGGAGGGTGCATGCCTTACGTAAGCACTGGCACTCCCACTCGGCTCAGCCAGCTAACTTTGGGTGTACCCCACAGACACACAAACTACCAGCCATCAGCTCCAGAGCCGTCTGAACTGCAAGGGCCATCTTTCCATCCAAGGGACAGAGGGAACGAAACCCTTGCTACCTCTGCCATTGGGCGCTCAGCCTGGGTCACGACTGCAACCCCGACAGACGACAACTCATCCTTTTGGGCCTGATTCAAGATCCAGTCCAAGGGCACACTCCATGTTTGGAAAAAAAAAAAAAAGGACGAGACACACACACAGTCCTCTCCTTTCCTTTCAGACGAGTTTCCTGTTTACTGCAGACAGCGATGCTAAGCCATCCATTAATCTTTGATGCCTCCTCCCGGGCCCAGGCCCCTTCCTCCGCGCGGCACCTCCTCCCCCGCCTGCTGAGCTCAGCTGCATTTGAACTCTAGTAACCCCGAGTCCGCGCGCAGCGCTGCGCCCCAGGGCTAGGGGATTACGCGCAGCCAGAACTCTTCCAGGAAGAGGAGCCGCGGAGCTCCCCTCCTGTCTCGCCAAGGGCTTGCAAAGAAGATTCCTGCGAAGTTCCAAATCCCCTTCCAACTAGATGGGGGAAGAGGGATGCACCGGATCTCAGGGTCCTCGAGTGGGAAAGCACAACGGGCCCAGGGGAACGAAGGGGTGACGGGCGGGAAGGGAAGGATGAGCCGCTGGTCCACTGTAGGAAGTCTCCCCGGATCGCAGGCCGAACCATGGGTACCCCACTCGTCGGGCTCGGCAGGCCTTTCTGCACCCCCTCCACCTTGCACAGGCTGAGTTTGGGGCTGTGTGGACCCAGGGTAGGATGCAGGGAAAGAGGGAGGGAAGGACAAGACAAAGACGGGAAGGAGGTGAAGTTGGGAATGCCAAGCAGAGGAGCTTGCAGTGGAAGACTTGCAGGAGGCCTGGCGCTGGGGTGCAGAGGCTAGCGGAGGGCATCTCAGGAATGTGGGGTCTCTCTCTCTCCACCCCGGAGCGGGAGACAGAAGGGGATGGATGGAGGGAGGGCGAGGCGGCAGCCAGGCCCGACCCGGCGCGGCCCGGACGAGGGGCTCTGCGCGAGGCCCCCGGCGATCGCGGCTCGGGGACCCTGGGTGGAGCTGAAGGATGGGGAGGAGGGAGCGGGGTGGGTGCCCAGGGACGCGGCCTCGGCGAAGGAAGGAGCGAAGGGGGAAGAGAGGAAGGAGCCGGCGGGGTGGGGGAGGGGAGGGAGACGTGGGCAGCGGCTGGGGGACCGGAGGGATGCTCAGGAGCCCACCGGGCGGGCGGCGCGGTCACCTCGGGCTGCGGGTCTCCGGCTGCGCGGGTCCCCGCCCCGTGGGAGGTCACGCCGGCCCTCCTGGTTATCTATCCTCCGGCGACGGCGACGGCGGGGCCCGGGCGGCTCACAGCGGCGGGGCTTCTGCGCCCGGCCTCGGCTGCTGCGTCTCTGGAGGCGGAGGCAGTGGCGGCGGCAGCGGCCCGATCCGTGCGGTCACCATCGTCCGCGGAGACAGTTGCTCCCGAGCCCCGAGACCCCCCACCCCACCTTCAGCAGCTCCCCGCGGCGGCTGCGGCCATGGCCTCCTGCGCTCGCTCCTCCCGCCCCCGGCGCTCTGCGGCTCGCGCGCTCTGCGCCTGCGCGCCGGCACGCCCCGCCCACCCCCGCGCGCGCCCACGTTTCCCCGCCAGCGCGCACGCGGGGTGCTTCCCGCTCAGGACGACGTGGTGATGGTGGAGTGAGGAGGATCGGGGACCCCTGCCTCCTCCCCCTACCCGCGACGCCTGTCCCGGTCCCCCGGACAGCCTACCCACGGCGACACGCGCCATCCTGCCTGGTGCGCACGTGGATCGCACATCACCCAAAGCCCCACGAGCCGCACGCGCGAGCCCACACCCACGATCACCTGCGGGGACCACGTGGGGACATGGGGAAAGCTGATCCTGTCCCTGCCAAGGCGCAGTCACAAGAGCAATGATGCAAGCGACACTTTTTTAACTCTCGTTGCCTGGAACACAGTCAGTCGACTCCATGGCATCAGGGACCGGGAACCTGAACACATAGTGCCTGGCCAGCACCGAGTGGGCACTTGTTTTCGTTTTTCGGTTTGTGTATTTTATTTTTCGTGGAAGGGATCCGCTCCCAGGCTGACCTGGAATTCACTATGGAGTCCCATGGTGGCCTCGAACTCATGGTGATCCTCCTACCTCTGCCTCCAGAGTACTGAGATTAAAGGACATGTGCCATCACCCAGGTTCAAGTGGGCATTTAATAATCCTCTGGAATTAGGTTGAATGGCGGATGAGTGAAGTGGAAATTGCTCGTGGGGAATCTTTCATTTGAAATTTCCAACCCCTTGGTTTGTTTCAAAGAATTACTGGAGTATGTATGACATTAAATGTTGTCTATGGGTTTGGTCTAAAGTTCAAAACAGATTAGTGTGTACACACAACCTCTCCCTGACCTCGAGGACACGCATTTGTTCTGCTCCAGTTATTCCTACCTTAATTTAAATGTCAACGCTTTTTAGGTCAGGAACTGTGCCCACAATCCATGGCCTGGAGCGTGCTGTGTGTAAAACAGAACAAATCAAAAGTTATCACTAGTTCTCAACACATTCATCCATGGCCCTGCCTCAGTGATCTTCCACAACTGGTCTGCTTGCTGTTCCTTGCTTTTAGTTTGCTTTGATTTAAATCCCTGGAGAGCCAGTTGCTACTAGAAACTGGTGTGGCCTCTGATTAAGCAGTAGCTATGTAGCAGAAGATGACACAATGTAGGTAAGATGTTGCAACCATTGTGTGTCCTCCTGAACTTGCAAATCCTCTGTTTAAGTGTATGCTAAAGAGAAATGAAGACTCCTGATGGCTGTGTGCCTGTCTTCTACACCCCCTCAATTCTG
Source organism: Zapus hudsonius (assembly GCA_004024765.1). Lineage (NCBI taxonomy): Eukaryota > Metazoa > Chordata > Mammalia > Rodentia > Dipodidae > Zapus > Zapus hudsonius. The sequence continues at coordinate 9,127 of PVHP010020920.1, read as the reverse complement.
AAACCTTGTGTCTTGCTAAAATTGAAAGCACACACACAACAGCTCTGCATCCTCCTTGAATTTATTCATAATCAGAGTTAATTTGCCTTCCACAAACTTGACATAAAATCAGCACTTAAATTTCTGGGAGCTGGGCATGGTGGTGCACACCTTTAATCCCAGCACTTGGGAGGTAGGTGGACTGAGGTGAGTTCGAGGCCACCCTGAGACTACATAGTGAATTTCAGGTCAGTCTGGGCTAACGTGCCTAATGACTGGACTAGGAAGCTGCCTAACATATCAAGACCTGCTTGGTTCTTTCCCTTTTTTAACAATTTTACTATCCACTCAATAAAAACAATAAGGCCAGAAACACGTAAAGAAGTGAATAGAAGACTAAATTCCAATTGTTTGCATTAATTCTTCTTGAATAAGTTTCAGAATCTTAAAAAATACTACTTTACCAGCCAAGAATGGTGGTGCACACATCTTTAATCCCAGCACTCAGAAGGCAGAAGCAGGAGGATCACTGTGAATTCGAGGCCAGCCTGGAACTATAGTGAGTTCCAGGTCAGCCTGGACTAGAGTGAGAGCCTACCTAGAAAATAACCAACAAAATATATACTACTTCACTATTGCTACTGGATTTGTACTTTGTCTAAGTGGAGGGGAGGCTTACCTCAGCTCTCACCTTTCCTTTTGTTAAAGGCGAAAGGAAAGAAAGAGTTCTCTAACCCTCACCATAAATAGTCGGGACTTGCAAAAGCAAGAAAAAGAAATCACATGCCCTTTTACCTTTGAATTTTCCAGGAGCAGCCTGTAAATGCTGAAGTTCAAAACAGCAGTAAAGAAAATTACTCTGGTAATGAAAGGGTTACTGCTGTAGTTTGCTGCTAATCCAGTTTCTGGAAAAGCTTCCTAGTGCCAGAAGCAGTCACCAAACCAAACTAAAAGGAGAAGCCAAGGGGAAAGAAAAAACAGGTGGGACTGGAGAGGGTTCTTCAAAGAAAGGAGAGGATCATGGTATTTCCTGGAGGCCACTCAAGTCAGGAAACCCAGCAGGTAAAACTCACCAGAACCACCTGCAACAAGGTTAAGGAAGTACCCAAATGCCACAGTTTAGTCATAAAAGCAGCTAGAAGGAAAGAGGTGAATGGTTTATGACTGAGGGATGAAAGGTTATCTTCACAAACGCATCCTACAGCTGGGAGGATGTTGGCACCGCATCCAACTAGCTCCTGCCTTCCTCACAGAACCCACTATCGCTAACAACCACGTGGCAATGGGCTTGTATTGCCATCATGTACTGCGTGCCCAGTCACCATGCTCCTAGAGCAGACTTCCCGCCATGAAAACAAAACCCAAAGACCTTGCTCGGCGAGCCAATGTTGAGAATTTGAGTGTATGGAGCATTTTCATGTGTTTATTCATTGACACACTTTAGTTCCTACTATTTTTTGAGCACTTTGAGGTTTCCTGGACCCACTTGAAAATATTGAATATTAAGATAGATTTAGCTGGGAATGGTGGCACACGCCCTTAATCCCAGCACTTGGGGAGGCAGAGGTTGGATAATCACCCTGAGTTCAAAACCACCCTGATACTACAGAGTGAATTTCAGGTCAGCCTGGGCTAGAGTGAGACCCTCCCTCAAAAAACAAAAATAAATAAATTATATTCATTCAGCAGGGCATGGTGGTGCATGCTGTTAATTCCAGCACTAGGGAGGCAGGGGTGAGTTTGAAGCCATCATGAGACTACGTAGTGAATTTCCAGGTCAGCCTGGTCTAGAGCAAGACCTCAAAAGGCAAAAATAAAGAAATCATATACATACATATACATACATGCACACACACACATATATATATATCAGAAACTGTCTAAATTAGTTAAGAGTCTAAAGAAATCCCATTTAACCCAGGAACCTCCAATTCTATGAAGAAAACTATGATCTTTTAATATTTTATTTATAATGAGAGAGGACGGGCATGTCTGGACCTGTTGCCACCGCAAACAAATTCCAGTTGCATGTGCCACTTTGTACATCTGGCTTTACATGGATGTTGGGGAATCAAACCCAGGCTGTCGGGCTTTAGAAGCAAGTGCCTTCAACCAATGAGCCATCTCTCCAGCCTCTTTATTTATTTTGTAATTTTATTTACTTGCAAGCAGAGAGAAATTGAGAAGACAGACAGAGCAAATGGGCACTCCAGGGCCTCCAGCTGCTACACAGGAACTCCAGATGCATGTGCCACCCCATGCATCTGGCTTTACACGGGCACCAGGGAATGAAATTTGAGTCTTCAGGTTCTTCAGGCAAATGGCTTAACCACTGAGCCATCTCTCCAGCCCTGTTTGTTTTTGAGGCAGGATCTTATTCAAACCCGGGTCTCATTCATACCCAGGCTGACCTGGAACTCACTCTGTGCCCCAGGCTGGCCTCAGACTCCCTTCTGAATGTTGGACATGATGATGTGAGCCACCATGCCTGGCTCACACTTTCTTCTTACACATACATGTAATAGCTTAAATCACACACCCTAAAATCTGCCTAAACTTGACCATTCATGATTCTTAGCCTATTCAGAGTTACACAATCATCAACATTTCACCATGTCCTCTCTCAGAACCAAAGAAGCCATTAACACTCACTCTAGTCCTCCATGCCCCCCCCCAAGTCCTAAACAACCACTAACCTGGTCAGCTGGTTCTTGGCATTTCATATCAGTGGATTCACACAATACATCATCTTGTATTTCTCTGGCTTATTTAACCTAGTATACTATGTAGAGGTCAGTCCGTGTGTAGAAAGTACTAATATTTAATTCTTTTTTCTTGCCAAAATTTTTTTTATTGTCTGGGTATTCCACATTTTGTTTATCATTCAGGTTTTTGTATTTTAGGCCTTTTATGAATAAGTTGTTATAAACATTTGTGTTTAATTTTTTTGTGTGGACATGTTTCCATTTGTCTTGAATGTGCACGTAAGAGTAGATTGCTCTATTTTTAACTTTCTGAGGAACTGCTTGGCCCTTTTCTAAGGAGGAGGCTCTATTTGACCTTCCCATCAGCTCTACAGAGGAGCAATTCTCTCTAGGTTCAGAGGCCTCCTCCCTGTTAGCTGAGGGACTCTGTGTGAAGCGCTCCTAACTTACAAATACCTCGATTTAGCCTCTGTTACAAATGTAATTAATGATTGCATCTCCATTACAGGTTGTTAAAAATGAAGTAAAATGCTCTTATGTTACTGACAGGAAATACACAACACACACTAAATAGATGCTGTTAGTCCTCTTCTGTCTTTACTGCTTAGCTAAGAGCTTTTATTTTATAAAAGAACCAGATATAAAATCCTAACACCCTAGTAACATACATTCAGTTTGTGCTGCCTGAATGCTTTTATAGATAATTGGAAAAGCAATAGGTCTTTTTATCTTTTATTTTTTTAACTTTTTATTGACAACTTCCATAAATATAGACCATATACCATGACGATGATTCACTCCCACGACCCCCTTTTTATTTTAATACCAAAATAAGCTTATGTCTTTCCATATAGTATGGAACTAAATTCCTGAATGTGTATGTGTTTGTGTGTTGTTGTTGTTTTATTATTTTGAATTTTTCAGAGTTTCCTGAAAACATTTTCCCCTAACATTTCATTTATGGAAGAATTAAAAGATTATGGGGCTAAAGAGATGGTCCGATGGTTAAGGTGCTTGCCCTCAAAGCCTAATGATCCTTTTGCTTTCTATTTTTGTAATTCTTTGTCTATTCTGAATGTAAGCATCTTGCCAGTTAAAGATTGCAAAATCTTCTCTAGGTTTCCCTTTCATTCTCAAAATAGTGTCTTGATGGATATAACTTCTTTGTTCAATTATTTACTTTTTTTTTTGGTTTTCTTCATTTTCAAAAGGATCTTGGCTCTTTAGATTTTCACATCAAACAATCAACTGTCAAGTTGCCCAAGAATCCATGGATTGTTTTAGTTTCATCACATTCATTCTCTAAAACTTAATTTTTATGACATTTCTAAGTAACTTTCCCTGATCCCATGTTCCAATTACTTGGAGTGCAGGGGTGTTGCGGTCAGCATTGTAGTTGCTGTGCAGAGAGAACCCAAACAGAGCAGCTTGTGGAGGAATGGGTTTATTTGGCTTATGGACTCGAGGGGAGACTCCATCCTGCAGGGAAAATGATGGCATGAGCAGAGGGTGGACATCACCTCTACCACAGCACTGCAAACAATGGCAAGAAGGTATGCCAAACACTGGCAAGGGGAAGCTGACTTATAACCCCATAAGCCCGCTCCCAACAACACGGATCTAGCCAGTTTCTAATTCCTGAACTGCCATCAGCTGGGAATCCATCATTCAGAACACATTCATTTGTTTGTGGGGGACACCTGGATCAAACCATGACAGTCCACCCCTGACCCCCACAAACTAATAATCATACATAACATAAATACAATGTGTTCAGCTCAACTCTGAAGTCCCCACAGCTTTCAACTGAGCCATAATACCAAAAATATACCCGTAATGGCATAGAACATTCACATGACAAAACATGAGGCATGGCAAAAACTGAACCAATACAAGATTTAAAACAAGCAGGGCACCATCAATCTCTAACTCCAAGTTCAATGATTCTAACCAACAACAAGTCTCTTGGAGATCTGATTCCACCCCTCCAGCTTGGCTACTCATAGTCCAGGAAAACTTCATCCGGTGCTGGCAGCTCGCCTTGGCGCCCATCCATAGTCCTGGCATCTTATTGGGTCTCCATTGCAACCCACAGTTCATCCTCATGGCTTCATCAGGCTTCCATGCAGGCAATCTAGAACACCTGATTCACATGCCCATGGCCATTTTTCAAAAACAAAACTGTGTTGCAAATCCAATGACCCTCTCTTCTTGTATTTGTTATACTCCACAGAACCAAATGGGCTACCAACTTGTTAATCCAGGGGGGAACAAAGCATTCAGGCCCCTTACTTCAAAGAGTCTGCATTCATCCTGTTGTTCCAATGCAGACCAGCTGGCCCAATCTCAATGGTTGTAGTCTCTCAAACAATTGCAGGTAAACAGGCAGCAATTTCAACCCAAAGATCTTTCTGTTCCATCTCCATCTGCTCACACCAGTCCATCTTTACGTAAAGCAACCCTGCACAGGTTCCCAGGACACAGGGAGGCAGAATGCAGCAAGCCTCTCACACAAACTGCTTCTGGCACAGTCCTGACAAAGTTCTTTCTCACCATCATAAGCCAAACCTCACAGTCCATAGTTCTTACTGCATACGGGTCTTTCAACTCTGATGAGAATGATCCATGAAGGTGTTCTCACAGCACTGCAAGGCATCTCTTAGGACGAGGTTCCCAATCCGTCCACATTCCTCCTACAGATCACTTCCAAAAGACCCAAAGCCACAAGATCAGGGTTCTAGCAGCAACAGACCCCACTCTGGTACCAAATCAGTTGCAGTCAGCTTTCTAGTTGCTGCGCAGAAAGAACCCAAACAAAAGCGGCTTGTGGAGGAATGCGTTTATTTGGCTTATGGACTGGAGGGGAGACTCCATCCTGGCAGGAAAAATGATGGTATGAGCAGAGGGTGAACATCACCTCCACCATAGCACTGCAAAGAGTGGCAGGAAGGTGTGCCAAACACTGGCAAGGGGGAGCTGGTTTATAACCCCATAAGCCCGCCCCCAACAACACAGCTTCATCGAGGTTGTAAAACCCAAACTGCCATCAGCTGAGGATCGATCAATCAGAACACATTCATTTGTTTGTGGGGGACACCTGGATCAAACCATGACAAGGGGGCAGACACATAAGGGTGTGGCTGGTGGTATCAGACATACAAAATAGTGTGAGTCACTTGTGATAAAAGTGAGTGAAAGTTCCAGAAAAAAGACAGGCAATGTGATAGAGTCATGAGGGTGGAGGAAAAGGAGAGACCTTCTGAGTGGTGAATAATCCACAGGACTCATGGAAGGAAGAAAAGAACAAGCACAATGGAGGTTGGATGCAGCATGGCACTGAGCCAAATGCCACAGTGAGCAGCATTTACAAAGGGAAGGATGGAATGTGGGAGAACGAGTTCCAGAGTGCCTGGGCCTTTTAGGCAGAAGTAGTTTAAAAGTGGCATCTAGTGTGAGCAGGGAGGGGTTTGGGGGTGGGGGGAGTTGCAGCTATCAACTCTGGGGTATGGCACCTCCTCCCTCTCCTGTCCTGAAGTGCCAAGATCTAGCATGACACCACGCAGGGGAGTCTCAATGTGACCCCTAGCTAGGGCCACCACCCAAGGCCCACCTGAGAGAGTGAAAACAAGAAGCTCATTGGCACAGCAGAGAAGGAGCTGCCTTGGAATGGAGGAACAGTGCTGGAGCTCATGGGACCAGGAGGCACCCAGTGCTTTCTGTGGAAAGTACTCCACGCAAGAAAGGACTGAGGCCAGAAGTCAGGGGGTCTGTGGAGGACTGACCAGGAGGACGGAGGAGCCCAGCAATAAGAAGCTCTAAGTACTGGAGCCATCTGGGCTAGGCTGGCCCTCAGAGGCCAAGTATTGTCACCTCACACCATCTACCTCCCCATAGTCCTCATGTCACCCCACACCATCCACCTCCACACAGGGTCCTCATGTCGTCTTACACCAGCACAACACAGCAGAGTTCTTTTTTTCCTGTCTATAGTCTCTGTTCCCTGCCCGTCATGTCCCAGGCAGAAACCCCACCAATTCTGCCCCTTCATTTTCCTCCTGTCTGCAAGTGTCCTTAGCTGAGGTGAATCACATCTCAGTTAGCCTGTTGTCTGCCATGGAGGAATAGTGCTGGAGCTCATCCGAGCAGGCGTTACACACGTGTTTCCTGTGGCCACGTATTCACACCAGAAAGCGAACCCTCTAGGAGTGGGGAGTTCAGGGAGGGCTGCAAGATTTGCAGCTCATTTCCCACAGTCCACTCATTTTTGATTGGCGCATGTCATTGTGTTCTAACCCATGGAGTGTCTTTAGAAGAGTGTGACTCCTTTAGCATCATTGACATCCTCCATGCTTTCTCTTGTCCCCCACCCACCCACCATTTCTGTGCTGGATGTCAGCTCACAGATGACCTCATGAGCTACCTATTGGTGTTCTGGAAGTCCTTAGTTACTTCAGCTCACCAGGCTCTTTCCTGACCAACTAGGACCTGAAAGAGACGAACTTACCTTCTAAGATGAGTGTATTGCTTATTCATATGAAGTCCCTGGTTGGCATTTCTCCTGCCATTCCTGTTGTCCCCATCTGTGTTCTTTCTGAAGTTGTCTTAACTTTCTCTGCCACAGAGAATATTTTACTGTGCTGTTTAGAAGCCATTGAATTCTATAATATTACCTTTATGCTTTATAGCCATTTTAAGATTATATAATAATTTCATAATCTTTGTTGTATAGACTATACAGAGACTTAACTACCAGCTCAAATTCCATGTTAGCATGTTTCTCTTCAGTATCCAACTGAACTTTTGGAGTAATGTTTAGGAAAATAATGTGTCATCTATGCCAAGTATTTCAGGTGAGAAGTAAATTGATTAAAACTTTAAAAAATGGTTTGAGAACAAGCATTGTCATTAACAAGTAGGTTCCATCCATATGATCATTAGACAGTGAGTGGATGCTTATCTTCTGTCCTGTTTGGCAGGCTTCAACACTTTTTCAAATTTAGACAAGCCTTCGAAAATGATTGAAAATTGTGCTTTTATGAGAAAACTGAGGCTTTTACATTTGATAAATACCATCATTCACTTATTAATAAAAATTCATTTGGGCTGGAGAGATGGCTCAGCAGTTAAAGGTACTTGCTTGCAAGTCCTGAGAGCCCTGGTTCAGTTCCCCAGTACCCACATAAAGGCAGATGCACAAAGTGGCACATGCATCTGGAGTTCATTCGCAGTGGCCCTGGTATACCCACATCTACTCTCTCTCTCTCAATAAATAAATAAATAAATAAATAAATAAATATCTTTTTTAAAGTATTTGGAAATGGTAATGGAAAAAATATGGGTCACCTATGATCATCTGGGACAGACATGCATCCTCCCATACCAGAGACACCAGAGGAACCATCAGACAAGCTGTGGAGATCCATCCAGCTTCTTGCCATAGTAGATCCATAATAAAAAGCCACCTGTTGAGATATAAGTAATAGGTCCAGTTCTATACAATAACTAAACTCTATTATGTATTATGCAATGTGGAAGCAATCTCTGTAACCTGCCTCCCTGCTCAATCATTTCGTGGAAGTAATTTCCTGAAGCAAAAGAGTTGATGATATTGTGGACAGGCTGTCACTAACTGTGATGGTTAGGTTTTGTTGTCAACTTGGATCTTTTTAATTATCTTGGGTGGGTCTCTGAGGATGTTTACAGGAAGGCAGCCTCTCAGCAAGGGGCAGGATGTAAAGAAGCTCAAAGAAGCTGGAAGTAAACATCCTTTCCTGTGTGGGCCTTGTAGGAAGGAAATTCTGGAGACTCAGGAAGCCATTAAGTCTGGGATAGGGTTGCAAGACCCCACCCTAAGCCTATATAAAGGAGATGAAATTCTCTCCCTGCCTGCCTGCCTGTTCCCTGTTCTGTTTGTGTGATATAGGTGATGGGGTTCTCTCTCTGCTTGGACCTGTGAAAGAGGGCCAGCCTCTTGTGCTGTTATGGAACTTCCCCTCAATCTGTAGTTTCAATCAATACTTTCCTCCCTCAAATTGGCCTGATTTGAAGATTCATCCCAGCAGCCTGTGGCTGACTATGACACCAACTATGTCATTTTCTCTGTGTATCCAGATATCCTCGTCAGTTAACAGTTAAAAAAAATAAAAAGACATGTACTAAGAAATCATCAAGGGTAGGGATCTGCTGGATTCAAAGACATCTGCTCTGATACTGCCGAATTCCTCCCAGGTGGGGTCTGATGCCACAGCTTCTGGGCATAGAGAGTGCACATGGGAAGAGAACAGAAGCTGTCATGAGCCTTTACAGACGGAAAGAACTCTTGCTTTTTGAATGGAGACCGAGGGGTCTCATTGATCTTTTGACTAGATACACTCCAATCACCAAATTAAGATTGATCGCTGACTCAAAGTCCATCTCTCTGCACATGTGTGTGCAGATGATGC
>PVHP010020919.1:9041-30133 GCA_004024765.1 Zapus hudsonius | reverse complement strand
CCCTGCCAGAATGGAGTCTCCCCTCGAGTCCGTAAGCCAAATAAACCCATTCCTCTACAAGCTGCTTTTGCTTGGGTTCTCTCTGCGCAGCAACTAGAAAGCTGACCCCAACAGAAGCCTCTCACTGTCACCCATGACATCATCATCAGCCCAGAGCACAGCCCTTACCCTGCGCTCACGGTTCAGGCTGTTGTCCTTCCGGATGCTCTCCCGCAAGCTGTGGCGCCTGCGGATCAGGATCTCCTTGGCTTGCCTCTCATTGGTGTCGGCAGTCAGGTTGTGTCTGTTGTATGACAAAGTCTGAAATGAAAATGTTTAAGTGACATTTTACCAAAAGACGGATATTTCCCCCCAAATCCCAAAACTTTACATTTCTTTGGCATTACGCCAGAGAAGTCAACTTATATCCAGAGGGGAGAAAAAGCTAAACCAGAGTGTAAAAGTTAACACTTTCAAACCCTGAAAGAATTCATCCTTTAATAGGTACTGAATATATTTTTCTTCACTGGAAAGTCTGCACTTGGGAGCTGGGGAGATAGTTTGATCCCCAGAACCCACATTAAAAAACATGCTGGAGCTAGTGGCACAGACTTGGGATCCTAATTCCGAGGACCTAATTCGAATGGACCAGCCAGCCCAGTCTACGGGGATGAGTTCCAGGCCAAGTGTTTGAGTTGTCTTCTGGCCTCTCCACACAGGTATACCCACACCTATATGAATGTTCACACATATGTACATACAGAAGAATGATCTTTATAAATTTAGAAAACAATTTGATTCATCCAGTACCCTTATCTGCCCTGCAGTGCTCAGTATTGATTTAGCCATCATTAATAGAAAAAAATCCAAGTTATTTTCATAAATCTCTACTGAAAAGGAATTACCCATATAAAAACAAGCCTAACTGAGCCAGTTGGTGGTGCCCCATCTGACTAATTTCAGAGCCTGGTGCTTTCCTCACTGCCATGTCCCAGCCAGAGTTTCTGTCATACTGAGGGAGCCTCATGTTGAAACAAGAAACGTCTAAGCTATAAAGCTATCTTCCTAAACAAATTACAATCAGTTCATTTCTTCACAGTTGGTCAACACAAAGTTCTTTATGTCCAAGGTCAAAGGAGCATAACTTTCCTGAACTTCCTGATGACTCAGAACTGAAGGTCTCTGCTCAGAGGAATGCTGGGAAGAAGGTCCCAGGACAGAGGACCAGGCATAGAACAAGGATCTGACTATGAAACAAAGCTAGAAGGCACATTCTGAGGCAGTCAAGTAAATATTTTGGCACTTAAGATATTCTTACCCGCTGACGGATTTGATAGAGATTCCTTGATAGTATTTCTCGAATTTCATCCATTTCACCAGGTGTGAGTTTTCTTAGTTTTTCCTCACGGCAATCACTGGGAAAGTTTAGAAAAAGTGGATTTCAATAGATGTTAGAATCATTGTGTTTTCTTCCTTATAGATTTAATACTGTTATTTGAGAAGAGTTTTAGTTAAAAATAACAAATAGGAATTGATCACTATTTAAAATATTTTAAAATATTTTTTAAAGCATTCAGTTTCAGTAACCATTCTCTTATTTCAGAGTGAAAATCACTTCTGGTAAGTTTAACTATATGTGTTTTCATGAAATCTATTCATGCTATTATAATTTTCTATTTTCCTTTGAAATGGGGTCTTATCATGTAGTCCAGGCTAGCCTGGAACCTTGACCCTCAGGAGTCTCAGCCTCTCAGTGCTAGAATTACATGTATAAACACTGTGCCTAGCTTCTCATGCAATTGTTTTTTTAAACTTTTTATTTCTACTACTTCATTTTTTCTAGCACTCCTAGAAATAGTCGAATGTAGTAATGAGAAATTTTTATTTCAACAGAAATATAATTAGTTATATTTTTTTAAACCTCAGCACCAGAGATTCTGGATTGAATTGGCCTACAGTGAGGCCCGGGCAATAGTATTATTTCACACTCTCAAGTATTTCTTCCAGTGTCCTGGCAGGGGTCATGTTGTTCCCCCAAGCCTTCAGTTATGAGACTATGAATAATCAATGAGGAAATAACTACATAAGTCTGTGCATGTTTATAGCAACAAATATGACACACCATAAAAACTCCATTTCACAATACTCTCCTCAAGTATTGAAGTAGGATAAAGGCCTGAACATTCTAAATGTGACAATGTTTTCTGTCTAGTTGATTCTATAGTTGCACGACACATAGCACACTGTAACATAAAACACAACACAACATAATATAAGCACAATTTATGGGCTTTAAAGTTTGAGTCAGGATTTCATTCTGCTGTGATATCTTGAACTGGCACAGTCCCGGGATAGATACTACCAAGAATATTTAGTAGTATGAACTTGACTTTGGAGAGCGATACTCACTTGAGAGATGCAAATGAAGGAACAGTACTGATCATCCCTGTTTCAGCCATCTCAATGGCATGCTTGATTTCAAGCTTCTTATATAAGGACACAATGCTAGACTTGGGCTGATTTTCACGGATTAAAAGCTTCCGAAGGTATTTGTCATCAAATTTCTTAAATCTGTGAATGAATAAATAAGGCAGAATTTAAATCAGTTAATACTGCCAGAACTAAGGAAAAAAACTCCCAGGTAAAAACTTAGGAAAGTTTACCTAGTCTGGTCATAAAAAATATTTTTAGATATGCGTGTAAGTACCAGCATACAAACTTGATGTGTTCAAAATGGTCTGACCTCCCCTGGAACTGCCTACCTCAGCCGAGGATGACTCCACCAGATCAAAGACTGGGAGTTATCTGTGGTCCTTCCCTTCCATGCATCATATATAGAAATGAATGGTGTCCCCACAAAAACCCATATGCTGATTTCCTAATCCCTATGAAATATGCATATGTATATACATATATTAATTTAAGTACATAAGCACAGATATATTTAGGTATAACATGCTTATATTTAGTATTTACTAATTATATATGCATATATCTATTCTCCCTTTACCATTTTTCACTTCCTATTTTGATAAATTAGTCCAAAGCATTGTTCATATTTGCTATTTCCCATCCTCTGCTGTGGTGGTTGGTGAGTTTTCCCACAGGTGATTTTGCCGCCACCACTGAACTGAAGGTCCCCTCACTGAGGTCATCAGTTAAGCCCATCGTATAAATCCAATGGCTAGTCATTAATCCCCTGACCTCATCTTCTCAGAAAATGATCTTCCCTTGGCACCCAGGGAGCCACTCTCCCTATGGTCTCTCTCTCTGGTACTTTGATCAGAATTTTTTTTTCTCCTTTCTGACCTCTGAATGTAAAGGCCCTACTTAAGCCACCTACTTTGTGCAATTTTGTTATGGCAGCCGAGTTTACTGACATTCCATTATCATTCTATCAATGATTTCTGTTGGCTCCACCCTGAACATACAAGATCTACCCATCTCTTACTACCTCCAGTTCCAGGACTGTGATAGAAGATGTCGCCCTCTCTCCCTCAACTCTGGCACTGAACTGGGCGCCTAATGGGCATTCTTACTCCTGTTCCTAAAGTCTATTCTCAATGCAGAAGCTAGAGGCCACTGTCATCTGAGTGACACCTTAGCCCACAAGGTGCCCTAATTAACCCAGAGCTCCTATGCTAAGGCCCATGTTATCTTAGACACTTGCCACCTGAGCTCAAGTGTGAGCCATAGTACTCACTTCATCTGCTAGCAGTGAACACATGTACTGCCTTTATCTCTCCTCAACCTTTCATTGGTAATTCTCTCTAAAGATCCTACACAAATCAGGCTTTCGCCTTCTATGCTCCAAAATACAGCTATTCTCACCTTGTTACAACTGTAGGCCACTTTCTCCCAGCATTCTCTCTCCCTTCCCAGATTCATTCTTCTATATATTAGTCATTACTGATATTTGGTTAATATAAGATCTGTATTATAGGTTTCTGATTTTTGTGTGTTTCTATGTCACCAGTGTCTGGCACAATATAAGCATCTGTTGTAAGGATGTGTCATTTGGTCCTAATGCCTCCCTGTATCCATATTTTCTGCCATAATTTACAAAGATATCTTTCCACATGGCACAGGCGACCTTCCCTTCCCTGCTCCTAGTCACTGAGCTAAGAAAGTTGCTTATTTTGATCCATGCTCTTCTAGCGACATATACTAATGGATAAAGAGACTTAAATGGGCTTGCACCCGAAGCCTAAATCTTCATAAGAGCATGTGCAAAGAGTGGTAAGGACAGAGGTGACCATCAACTCACCTCAGTCACATCGGACAAGAACAAGGTCAGCCAGGGTCAGCTGACTGCCACCCAAGCAAGGCCGCATGAGCAGGGCCAGCCCAGATCAGCCCCACCCAGCCCAGTCCAGGTGACTTGCAGCTTCTTGATTTGACTCTGGTACTTTAATAATAAATGATTGCTATTTGAGCAGCTAGGTTTGTAGATAGTTTGTTATGCAACATTACAATGCCAGTGTGTAAGTAAAACAGCATGCAATAAATATTTGTTGAGCGATAAGTAAGTAAATTACAGTGATCATTGTAAGCCTAAGAAGGTTTATGGGCACACCTATGCCATGAAAGGAACCAATGTTATCTCACATCCTTGGCATTGGTTCTTTGTTCTAAATACTGGCAGCTTCTGAATAATTAAAGAATCATCAGAGTACACTTTTCTATTGACCAGCCAATACACTGAAGACTAGGACTACTGTTTTCTGCATTTATTTTGGATTTTATGTGAGGCCAACTGAGCCAGAATTCTCAACAACACAATATCTTCTGAAGCTTCTTTGTGGTTATAATTGCTTTATAATTTCAACAGAGACCATGGAATCTGTTCTACTCCGCATAGGGTTGTGTGTTTTCTTTCTTTGCCTTATTTCCACACTTTCAATTCTATGCCAAGTTACACAAAATATACATAGTTATTGTCTTTTGCCATCATTTTAGACTCCTTTATTTGAGCCTGAGAAATGGGCTCACTGCATAACTTTTTTTTCCTATTCTCAAGTGATCAAGTGCTATAAGAATCTGTAGCATGCAACCTGTGAAGCAAAGGAAAGACAGTCAGCATCACTCAATCACTTCTTCTCATCAGTAGCACTGATCATGTATGTATACACCAGGGATGTGATCTGTATAGCATTGATTTGAAAAATGTCCAGCAGCATCGGTTCTCAATCTCCCATACTATTTCTGTTCTACCTATGATGCCCAGGATATATGACAATCCAGAAAATGATTTGAAATGCATGTGGTAATTCTTCACAAAAATATATATGTATACACACACACATATATATATATATATAATTCCTTATGGATTAACTAGATAATTATGTTCACTGCTGATAAAAAATGCCACAAGAAAGCAACACTTTCTTTCAAGCAGGAGCTAAATACTGACTCTGCCATTTTTAGCACTCATAGCCCAGCTAGTTGACTGCCTTGAGAGGTCTGCTTGTAACAGACTCATGGACCACAGAGAGAATGCCTGCCTGAGAAGGGACACAGAGGACTTCCTCCAGCCTCTGCCAGAGCCCATGGCAGGCCCACATGATCACAGTTCTCCCCTCTTCTTCCTACTCACAGTTCCCTGGGCTGCTGGCCTGATTCCTATGCCTACTCATGTCTATGTTCCCCCACTAGGAAGAGAGGAGTGGGAGGAATGTGGAGCCCAGTCTTCACTTTGGAAACAAGTTGGTCTGCATTACGCCTCTCATTCTTCACTTCTGAAAGCATTGATAAGAGTCTAGAAAAAGAAAAAATGGTTGTGTTGAAAGGGGGAAGGTGGAGGATGAAAACAATGGGTGTGAGGGAAAGAACTTCTGTTTCACTGGCTTGGTGGAGCTCATCCATGTGACTAAGGGCCTGGTGTAAAGTAGGGTGGAGAGAACTGGAAGAGGAGCCCAGTAGACTGGGACAATTGTTTCCATATTTTACAAGTAGGGATTAGCTTGCTTTATTACCTTGTACTATCAGTTGCTGAACTGAGAACTGTTCCTACACATCAAATAGTTTTCCTTCATTTATAAAAATAAGACTGGGCTGGAGACATGGCTCAGCAGTTAAGACCCTTGCCTCCAGTGCCTAAGGCCCCAGGTTCAACTCCCCAGTACCCACATGTGCCAGACCCACAAGGTAGTGACGCTGGTGTGTGTACTCTCTCTCTCCCTTTCTCTCTCTGCTTGAAAATGAATAAATAAAATATTATTTTAAAAAATAAGACTGAGCTCCTGAACCTTCTTTTATCTATAAGTAATATTGTACACCTACTAAAATTGCTGATATTAAGTTCTTTGCTCATTGTATTCTCTGAGGACCTTTCTCTCTCCTCTCTCTCTCTCTCTCTCTCTCTCTCTCTCTCTTTCTCTCTCTTATACACACACACACACATCCTGTTTATTATGTGGCTGCTTCGTTGATGCTATGGTAATTTTTGAGGCTCAAGTCCAGCTTATGCTTCTTATGTAGCCCAGTCCTATGTCACACATGTGAACAAAAAGAAACACTTAAAATTCTCTGATTTTAATGACATAGATTAGTAGGTTGGTTAATTCTATATAAAGTAAAAGTGAAGGGAATCTTCTACTAGCAAGTTAGGAAGGAAAAAGTAACCTAAGCACACTTTAGAGAGTGTTCCCATGTCTTACAGTGCAGCTCACATGCGACTCCTTTCAAAAGTCCTCGCTGATGGGAGCAAGAGCGTGTCCCTAGGTGGTGGGTGGGCTGCCCATATTGTCCCTGTGGGGTTGGAGGGGAGAGGTGCTATGTAGTTACCAACCAGCCAATCATTTTCTTCCTTAGAGGGCAATGCCAGGAAGCTGGTGAAGGCTTTCCTCTTGCTCCTCCACCAAGTACCAAGTGGCTGGCCAGCACGAGGCAGATGCCTCCACTGTGGGCAAAGGGCCAGCCAGGGGGCCAAGTACGTAAAGTTGAAGAAGGTCTCGCCACTTAATTGCATGTTCCTGATAATGGGAAACATCTTTGTCTCCCCAAAGGGAATGCTCATGTACAGTGTTTCCTTTGGCCTCTCACTGGTCATCTGGATTGTTGGGGGAATTTTCTCTGTCTTTGGAGCCCTTTGTCTTGCTGAACTTGGCAAAACCATTAAGAAATCCAGGGTCAACTATGCATACATCTTGGAGGCCTTCAGGGGACTTCTTGCCTTCACCTGCCTCTGGGCCTCCCTGCTCATCACTAAAGCCACCACCATCACCTTTGCCAACTACATGGTACAGCTCCTCTTCCCAAGCTGCAGTGCCCCATATGCTGCTGGTCCACCAATGGCCACTTCCAGCATCTGTTTCTTAACCTCGTTAAGCGGGGAAGCCTGGTACAAGACATTTTCATCTATACTAAAGTGTTGGCCCTGACTGAGCCTCATTGTTAGACTTGCCCAGTGAGCCTCAATTAACTTGGAGAATTCCTTCAAGGGCTCATCATTTGAAATGGGTGGCATTGCCCTGGCACTATTCAGCTTTGTTCTCCTACTTGGGTGGGGACACCCTCAGCTATGCCACTGAAAAGATGAAGAATCCCGAGAGGAACCTGGCCCTTTCCATTGGCATTTATCCCGTTGTTACCATCACCTACATCTTGACCAGTGTGGCCTGTCACAGTGCGCTAGACATGAGTGGCATCTTGGCCAGTCCTGCTGTTGCTGTGACTTTTGCGACCAGATGTTTGGAATATTCAACTGGACAATTCTAGCAGCAGTTGCATTATCTTGCTTTGGTGCTCTCGATCGTCCACTGCGGAAGCTCCTAGGCTTGTCTTTGTGGGCTCCAGAGAAGGCCATCTCCCTGATGCCATCTGCTTGATTCATGTGGAGTGGTTCACACCAGTGCCTGCTCTGCTCTTCAATGCTATCAGGGCACTGATCTACTTGTGTGTAGAGGACGACTTTCAGCTTAGTAACAACAGCTCCAGCTATTGGTTCTTTCATGGATGCCAATTACTGCAGAAATGGATTTGGTAGATGGAGATATGTCCATGCAACAAGATCCCAAGTCTAAATGGCATCTGGAATTCTGAGATGTGGACGAGTAGGGGCTTCTTGTCTCCTATTGGCTGGAGCCAGTGGAGTTGAAAAGAAGGAGAGTTGAATTCTTTGGAAGAGCCCATCCAGAAGCCCAGGCTAGGCAGCTTCCACCTTTGAACTTGCTTTTTAGATGAAAAGTAATTCATTTGTTTGAAGTTCTTAAAGGGATGATGGGCAGGTGGTCGGAAGCCTGTGGCTTGGTTGTGCTTACCTGCACTGTTCCTTTCCAAGGGCCAACAATGCTCCAGACTTCTCTCCTTGTGAGACATGAAACTGTCACAGATGTTGAACAATAAAAATTATGTTCTTTTATTTTAAGAAAGTCCTCCCCAGCTACTGACATGCTGACAGATGTCTGTCTGTAGGATCAGCTACTTCAAAACACGGCTTCTTCAGGGAACTGTGGTAGACAGGGCTGTAGGTGTTGAGGGGAAAGGACGTGTGTGATAGGTTCCTGCTAGCTGGTGGGGGCGGGATCTTGAGCTCCACCTTCCAAACTCTGTTGCCCAAATCCATGTTGGCTTATTGGTGTCATCGCTATGCAGGGCTAAATTCTCAAGCTTAATCCAGCACTCATCTAACCTTGCCCAGCCTACCTACCCTTCCCACGCCAACTATCACCACCACCATAAGAGGGACTAAATTATGTTTATGCCCCACAGATCCACTGATGTGAAGATAAGCCCATATGTTTGTGACTATAGAAATGTAACTTTGGCAGATAAACTTCCATTCTCTGGTACTGAGAATCTCTACCTCTGAATGTACCCCCAACTTTGTGTGGAAGAACAGACAGTCATGGAGCCTCCAACACTGACACCAGTAGACTATATCCCTTGGCGCCTGTGTCAGAAGGAATGGCCACATAGGAACAACTGCTTGACAGCTTCTGATGTCATGAGGCAAGAGCAGGTCTCCTTTATTCTGCCATGATTTTCCTTCCTGCTGTCTGGAATGCCTTCAACTGAAGTGGCAATTCCGGCCCAAGGGCCAGACCACAGAAATGAAGGCTACTCTTAGTTGGTGGCTCAACCCTGAAGACACTGGGGTAGAGCTTATCTCTTAATGCTGAACCTCTACCTCTGACATTGCTTATGCTACTGTAACAGTGTATCTCTGTTATAAGTGAGATGGGGGTTTATTTATGGAGATAGGCTTCCATCATATAATGACCCTAGGCTACCTAAATTTCACTATATAGCCTAGGCCATCCTCCTATCTCAGCATCCTAATCCTGGGATTGCAAGTGCGTGCCCCCCTCCTCTCTATACCTGAGAGTTTTATCTTAAAAGGACAGACAACAGGACAGCATGAGATGTGCAACCCTGAAAAACAGGTCAAATCAATAAGTCCTGCCTCCAGAATGAGCCAGAGCCACTTGTCACACAGTGTGATAAGGCCTTCTTACTTGTCTCTCCAGAAGTTGTGACCCCAGTGTCCACAAACATCTTCAATCCCAGTCTTCACATGGTCAAAAAACTAAAACAGAAAAAGCAGGCTAACTGATTAGTTTTTTTTTTCTGTTAAAATCAATAATTTTCACTTACATTGTAACTAAACTCCAGTGACTCTGGTATTATTATTTTTTTTTGCTTCTAGTTTATTTTAATTAAAAGCAAATAAGTCAATATTCCCTCTTCAAATATATTGAGATATTGGTTATATTAATATTAGGCAATACTTTATTTGATCATAATTTTGAAAAGTAGCAATAAGTGTGGAGTAGACACATCCTGTTGAAGGCTTTCTTGATTCTTGACCTCCACAGGAGATTAGAAAGCTGGTTCAGACTAGCTGCTATGGGATTATGACTAGTCCACCTCCCAACATAGATTTTCCCAAGACCTCCCTCCCTCCAACATTCCCCTCTCCTCAAAATCCAGAAGCAAACAACAGTGTGAAGATGCTCCCCTCATCCCTATGCCCTTCCATCATTGAGTTCCCCTGTCAGCACCCACCCGACAGTGGATCTCCTCACTGACAGCTTGCTGCTTCTTATTGGATCTCTTAACGTCAAGAAATTCCACCAGTGGCCGGATGGTTATTCCCTGAACAAAAAGTAAATAATAAGTAAATAAGCAAATCCTATCATAATTCGCAAATAACGTATTATCTCCCAAGTGTTGATGATGAATAACGCAAGATGGACTGCTGCTGAGATTGAAGACAGTAAACACAATGCTTTGTTATTTTTTCTTCTTTTGTATAGCCGGCTTATTTTCAGAAGACCATGTAATATAACATGGACAAAAACATTAAAAATGTAAGTGTAATAAATAGCACAGTATTGCTCAGTACAAAGGAATCACCTACTTGTATTTCTCAGTAGAAAAAAAAATCAGTGATTCCTTCATCTGCTTTTCTATTAATTTATCTGAGCTTCTACTGCATGTGGTTAAAGGTAAAGCAAGTACCTTTAATTTCTGAGCCATCTCCCCAGTCACTTAGCTTTGGGCATTTGGAACAGAAATGAACAGTGAAGGACTTCAGAGTCTAAAACAAGGCTGGACGTATCCAAAAACAGTTACCAAGTAGGCAGAAGGGAAGGGATAGAGAGAAGCAAGGGTCAGGCCAAGGAAACTTCACACAAGGGAAGACTCAAGAGACATTCTGAAAGGTGCTGGCATCATCTCTCAATGGAGACGTCAGGACAGCCAAGGACTAGCAGCAGAGAGAGAGCACACTGAATCTCGGGAGTGAACTGAGAAATGACTATGCTAAGCTGTTAAGCAAACCAGGAGGAAGAAAGGAAACCCCTACTGTGGAAAAAGAAGTCTACATAGAACATGTCATTTAATAATGAAAACCATTTCCCACCGAGCAACAATGTTAGCTACTCGGCACAGAGACAAAGAGATGACAGGTCAAAAGAACTTTGTTATTCATGGATAGTTTATGTTCTAAAGTTTAAGATAATCCTTCATGGTAAAACACAAATGTTTAAGAAATTTACTAGAATAAAAAATACACAGTTGATCCCACACATTAAAATACAGAGAATCAACTTGTAACAACAGTGAAAAAACAAGGTCTCACTCTGGAACTCACTATGTAACCCAGGTGTCACTGACCTTGTGGTAATCTTACTGCCTTAGCCTCCCAAGTCCTGAAATTACAGACAGGAGCCACCACTCCTTGCTTGTCTTCAAGTCTTTACGAATGCTTTGACCCAGGGCCCAGTGCTATAGTCAGCTCCTCATTGCTTCAACAAAGAACCCAACCAAAAAGCAGTTTGTGGAGGAATGGGTTTATTTCAGCTTATGGACTTGAGGGGACACTCCATGATGGCAGGGAAAACAAAAGCATGAGCAGAGGGGTGGACATCACCTCTGCCAGTGCACTGCAAACAGCTGCAGGAAGGTGTGCCAAACACCTGCAAGGGGAAGCTGGCTATAACCCCCAAAAGCCCTCCCCCAACAACACACCTCCCCCAAGGTTCCTATTCCAAACTACCATCAGCTGGAGATCGAGCATTCAGAACACATACATTTGTGGGGGACACCTGGATCAAGCCCCTACACCCAGTAAAACCCCCCTCACCCATGCTCACACAGATAGCTATAATTAAATTATGGAAGTAGGAGGAGGTAGGTGGGAAGAAGGGTTCAGCAAAAGTGGAAGGGGATAAGAGGGGAGTAACCGGAAGTACACTATATCAATGTATGGAGTCATCAAAAATATAAATTAAGAAAGAATGCTTTTCACAATGCAATCTCTCTCTCTCTCTCTCTCTCTCTCTCTCTCTCTCTCTCCCTCTCATTTTTAAAAGGAAGACATTGGTTCTGTTCCATCAGTCTAGCAGTGGGCATTTTTCCAGCTTAACTTTCATTTTAACTTTTACTTTCTTAAGTGCAAATTGATTTTGACCAAATTTGGTATAAGACATATTTTGTGTTCTATTTGTATTTCAGTCTGCCACTTTAAAATAACACGGGAGGTAATAACAGCTTCCCAATCAACACATGTTCAGAAATTTTTAACTTATGCAAATGAAAATGAGTGCAAATGTAGTTCTCAGAGATGGCTGATTTCACTGAGTTCCATATTCCACGAATCTACTAGTTCAAAGCTAATGCGATTCTTAAGACTATACTACCAGTTCTGAAAACACTGCTACTTCACTTGCTTTCTTTTCCCTTTAAGAACTCACCTAGCAAACTAAAAGGGAGTGCTGGGTATTTGGGAACACACAGGGCCTGCCCAATTCTGATGTTGATTCTTTCCTCTAGTCTAGGAGGGTCATGTGATAGTGGATGAACTAAATGAATACATTACACGGATCAATCCAAAAAGCAAGTATTGCCCACTACCAGATCTGTTCCAGTTTGTAAAAGATAGCATATGTATGTCTATAATGAATAAAACTTATGAAAATATGTGCATTTCAGCTCATTCTCTCTTTGGACTATCTGCAGTTGCCTCATCACTCACTTTAATAGACATTCCTTTTCTTCTTCCCTTCTTCCTTGCCTTCCTTCTTCCATCTGTTTGGAAGTAGATTTTGTGGCATTTGTGCATGCCATATTTAGCTAATAAGAATATTTTATTCCAGGAGCCCAGGACAGGTTGGGAGGGATAAAGAGGAAATGCTTACTTTATCACATTGCTAAGTTTCTAAATTAGGTCACCTAGGAAACAGTTTGGTAAGTCTTCAAAGAATGAGATACTTTGTTGTTTGTTGTTTCTAACAAACAACTGAAAAACATGTACAAAGCACAAATTAATTCTCACCTGTCTTTCAGCTTCTGCAAAGTAAACATGATAGCACACATTCAGTCTGACCGTGAGGGTTATCTGACAGCAAGTCCACAGAGGTGAGGTTTGTTTTCCATCTTGCTCTATATCTCTGTTTCCCTCCCACCTACCCAGCATTCCTCTGTCCCTTTAATTTGAAAAAATAGCATAAAGAAAAATAAAACTTGTTTGGTTAAAATGAGCATTCTTTTGTTCCATTTTTGAGGGAAAATGAGTACTTGTTTGTGGAGTTAATATTTGCAAAATGAAAGGAGAGGAAAAAACACTTTATACTCTTTGCTGATTTAGAAAGAAATTACCAGGATAACTTACCTTCTGTAAGGCCTTCCTCCCATTACATATTTGACTACCAAGATCATAAACCATGCCGCACAAACAGTATTTTCTTGGGATTGAGGGAAGTGTAATGAGAATTATAGAATGTTCAAGAAGGTGGTCCAGGCCCTTGGCTGTTCCTGGCTTCCAGCACCTACCACTTATAGATAGGTTTGCCCTGAAACCATGCCTCTCTCTTTCCTGGGCTTCCAAAATCTCCCTCTCCTGTAACACCCACACATTCAAAAATATGGCTGCATCGCCCATCTTAGAAAAACGGAAACAAAATCTATCTCTGGTGGGCATCCTCTTCCCTAATGCCTGCTCTCTCTCTGTCTCTCTGACTCTCTGTCTCTCTCTGTCTCTCTCTGTCTCTCTCTGTCTCTCCGTCTCTCTCTCTCTCTCTCTCTCTCTCTCTCTCTCTCTCTCTCTCTCTCTCTCTCTCTCTCTCTGCTATACCCGAGAGCTTCCTGTATCTCCTGGTTCCCTTTCAGAGCCAATCAGTGGTGCATCCACCACGTGACCTGAAGTCCTCCTATGAGGATGGCCACTCTTCAGTGCTAAAGCTGAGCTTGCAGCTGCTGCTTACAGAGGTTCTAAACCCTCCCCACCAATGCGTTCTTGGCCTGGCTTCCGGGCCCTCCTGATGCTTTATCCATGAGCATCACACTGACCTACTCACCGTTTCCTCAATCCCCATGGGCTGGTGGGTTTCGAGGTTCAGTCCTCAAACTGTTTCTTACACTTCTTCTGCACCCATCCTTGAATAATTTCTTCCAGATTCATGCTTTAAAGGTGTCTGTGCATTGGAGAGTTGCAAATTGGCATCTTCCATGCTTCTCTCTTAAGCCCAGAGTCATACACACACTTGCCTATTCATCATCTTGGGGCAGCCAATTGGCAAATGTTTTTCTACCATTCAAACCCAGTACTTAACTGGTATTAATAAACCAAAATAAACATAATTGCTCAGTCAAAAACAGTAAAAAATACCTTATGCTATTCTTCGTCTCATGCCCTAAATTATTTACCGTCATCTTCCACCTTTAAAAATCTAATCATTTTGCTCATTTTATTCTAGGAGTATATTAAATTACTCTTAATTCTATGGAATTCTAACTAAGTTCATTGAATATACAGATAGTGTGAATATTAATGCATAGGGAGAGCATAAGGCTTTAAAAATGAAAGTATATTAGAAGTTATTCACAATGTCTATAAGATCACTTGAGTTTGAGAGGCAAAATCAGCAAAAGTTTATTTGTCAGGATAGTATGGGCGCTGAACACCCCTGCATGTTCCTGTAGGGACAAAGAATGTGTCCTTTCTACCTGGGGCATTTCTCAGGGTGGCAAGCAATGAGTAACCTCAAAAGACAAAGTAACACCACCCTTCAGAGGCAGTGACAGAGTCCTAGCATCCATAACTATCACTTTCCTATTGGGTATCCCCTTCCTGTAAAGCAGCCCATTCATTATATGGTCAAAACGCCCTTCACAGGCCCTATGTGTCACCTCCGCAGGACCAGGGGCTACGGAAAACTGGAGCAAACCCACACAAACGCCTGTCTACTGCTTCTACCTTGAGTAATAAAGCCTCTGTCTCTGACCCGAGGCACTTAAGTCAGTAACCGCCCTGTCGTGCTTCCTCCTGCATCGTTAATTGGCAATGGAGGCAAAAGAGACTGACCTACTGTGATGTGTTCATTTCGTCCATTCACTTGTAGATAACCACTGCACAGATCTGCAGTGTTCTCGGGAGCTTCTCTATGATCACAGCAACTAATAATGCTTACTGGACTCTACTTGCCTTCCAGATAAATGTACATTAAAATAAATGAACTTCCTGTCTTCTATTGTCATTTCCCTTACTATTGTACATGAGATCTTGAGGTGAAAACCCTGTTTTGGGCATTATACTTTTTTATTTCCCTATGGTGCCCAAGAGGGAGGCTCTACCACCAAGTTTGTGCAGCTGGGTAAACTGATATGTACAAGGACTAAGGTCAGGAAATCAGATAAAAATGGCCTTATTCTAATGTCTCCCCATTGTATTCTGTACTCCATCTTTCCTAATTTAGAATATAATCTTAAAACATGATAAACAGCTCATTTTAATTTAAATAACATTACCAGTGTTGTTGAAAATAAAATGAACTCAAATGTCCAAGAAATACAATTATTTACCAATTTCCAGAAGTAAGCATGATAATACACTACTCAAATAGCAGTGTGAATTAAGCAATATTTATATCCTCATGGCAAATTATGACACTGAATGATAATATATATATATGCCATGTGCTATTCTATTTTTGAAGACAGTAATAACTCAATAGCATCAAGTTATAAGAATTTATCCTCTAAGAAATTCTGAAATAAGGGAAGGGAAGATGTCTAAAGTATAGTAGTAGGTTCAACAACATAAAAACTATAATTTGAGAGAGAATACATAAATCTTACTTGATTGGCTAAAATCAATACATGGATTTGTAACTAGCTATTCTTGCTATTATTTACAACCCATAAAGTTTTTCCCTCCAGGTTCCTTTCAGTGAATTAGTTAGTTATTGATGTATTCTGATTAAAATTTAGTTTATTTTTCTGAAGGGGTGTGTATGTATATAAATGTGTGTGTATTCACAGTATTTGAAGAGTTAGTGGTGAGAGAAGTGTGGGAAGGAGAGGAAGTGGTCAGATTCCAGTAATGTGCAGGCTCAGGTCTCCAGTCTATGCACACAGAAAAGTGGGGCAGAGCTCAGGAAAGAAAAGCCACCAGCTTTTGGTGAACACAGCCACCTCACTTTCCCTTGGAAATCAGAAAGAACTTGGCCAAGCTATCCATCCTGACTGATATGGATCCACTTTTAGGCTCTAAGTACTAAAGTCCCCAGCCAATAGCACCTACACTAAACTGTTAGCTAACCATTGGCTGGGCAAAGCATGGCAAAAGCAGAAGCTGTACATCACTTCTGTCACAGCAGGTGGAAAATAGTAGCAAGAAAGTGAGCTGAACTTACATGGGCAAGCTAGAGACTAATAAGTATGAAGGTCCACCCCAGACACACACCTCCCCCAGAAAGGCTCCCGTCTCAAGTTGACATCAGCTGGGGACCAATATTCAAAACAAAAGAGTTCCCAGGGAATATCAGATTCAACCCACCACACGTTCCAGTGGCTTCCATTTCACTTAAAAAAGAGCCAAGTTCATATAAGGACCTGCACAGCCTTAAATGACCCAGATGCTGGACTCACCTTCATCTCTTTCTCTGCTTCTCACCCCACACTCCAGTACATATATTTACTAGCAGATTCTTTAGTTTGGCTAATGCCTCTACCTCCTCCACACCTTTGCTCAAATGCCACTTTCCTTATTGCTCCCTTCTCTGAACTTGTTCTCCCCATTCTGATCCCTGTCAGTTTTGTGGGAGAGCCTTGCTCACCTCCTAACCTACTCCATAATTTAGTTCCTTTTGTTTCTCATTCAGGATCTCCCCCCCACTTTGAACATGGAATAATAATGGAAGTTCTGCAGATACAGGGACATATTTACATTTTGCTTATGTGTGGATGATAAATTACCAGAGGAGTGCACTCAGAACACAAATAGACAATCGCTAAATATACGTCCGCAAAATAGAATCTCCTGAGAGCCGACATGCTGACTGAGTCGCAAAGTCAGGCCCTGCTCTTTGCACAGCCACACTTACTGCTTCCCCGTAGTAAACTGGATTCATGGTTCCCCTGTCCCATGGGAGATGCTGCCAGCAGCCAACTCACGTCAAATAGCTGTTGGAAGGTCACGGTGTACAACCGAGCATTACGCTTACTAGATCAGAGAGCAAGGCAAATGGCATGGATTAGCGGTGAAGTTTGGCAGTTTCTAGTAGTCAGCCTCGCTCAGCTGAGTTTCCATAAATAACAGTTCCTCTGTGGAGGCCAAGTGACCAAATTGGACTCTTGTAGTGGCCTGAACAATCCAGTGACATGAACTCAGACAGGAAATATCACTTTTCCTGCTAACATGACTCCCAAAGCTTTAACACACCTAGGCCACTTGGCACCCATCCACAGAAGTCATGTCCCCCGAGGAAGAGAGAGACTTTTCTAGGAGAGCTCAACTCACCAGGATGAAGACTGTGAAGAAGATGACCACAATGGCAGCCGTGATGAATAGCTTCTTGCGAGGAAATACGGTGGCAGGGAGGAGAAACACCAGTGCAAAGCAGATGGCCCCTCGGAGCCCTCCGTAGGCAATGATGAACTGGTCCTTGAAGGTCAGCGGAATGGTCCGGAACCAGTTAATCACTTGAGTCAGGACAAAGACTCCTGTGGACAAAAACGAACACAGAAAAAGCTGAATAAGAGCAGAATACGGAAAGGTGCAGTTCTGCTAGGCTTCTGTAACAGGGCAAAGTTCTGAAAAAAGGTCCTTTCTCTTGATAATACAAGAAGGTTCTTGGACCATTGCTCTGATTGCTCCAGGAAAAAGACTGGAGATATACACAAGGTAATGAGTATTTAAGGAAGGCAGAGATTGACGAGGAAGGGGGGGGGAAATGAAGGAGAATAAGCATATGAGGAGGAGAAGTTAGAGACAAAAGAGCAAGAAGAGGAGGAGGAAGAGGAGGAGGAGGAGGGGACGGATCATAGCATCATGGAAGAAGAAGAAATGAAGCCACTGCTGCATCAGGAGGGACGAGAAGCAGGTCTCACTGTGCCAGTGTCCAGGTGCTCCACTGAGCAAACAAAGGCTCCTTACCCAGTGCTCTCCAGATCAAACAGAAGGCCAGGGTGAAGCAGACGAAGGCCCAGTTCCACTCATGGTTCTTCCCGACGGTGGACACGCCCATGAAGATGAAGATCAAGGTCTCGCTGACGCTGCTCAGCATCTTCATGAAGTACTTGATGGTGGTGTAGGACTTCTGAGATACATTTTCTTCCACATACTTATTCATGGTCATTGCACAAGCAGTGATTCTGAAAGAGCAGATGCAGATTCTACTTAAAGTGGCGAGGATGCCCTGCAGAACACTGGTCAGCCCCTACGAGATAAATGGTCACACTTCCCTCTCCGTGTGGCTGAGTGATACTGATAAGTGAATGTGATGGTATGTGGTCCTTAAGTTTCTCTTTGGAATTCTTCATTAATACCCATGGTTCAAATCACTCTGCTCCATGGATCCCTCTAGTCCCTCAGGCTGTTCATTTCAGCTCTTTACTCTCAGAGGTCACCAGCATCACCAGTTCTCCTTTGAACATGCCAAATAAACCAAATCCAAAATAGATTTGAAATTTATTATCTACCTATTAGTCTAATTCTTTCCCCTTTATATACCTTAGTCCTTCATTATATAAAAATCCTAAGTTAGGGATGAAGAGATTGTTCAGTGGTTTAAAGCACTTGCTTGTAAAGCCTGACAGACTGGGTTCAAATCCCTGGTATCCACATAAATTCAGGTGCACAAAGGGGCATATGCATCTGGAGTTCATCTGCAGTGGCAAGAAGCCATGTTGTGCCCATTCACTCTCACTTTCTCTCTCTCTTTCTGCTTCAAATAAATAAATATATCAATAATTAAAAGCCTGTTATTGCCTAAAATCTCACAATTGAAACCAAGTGTGCTCTAGGCTTCTCTACCCTGTCATATCACCTCATATAACTGGCTGCCAGTCACTTTCAGGTCTTCATCTGAATATTCTCAGACCCACTGCTTTTCTCTTAGGCCAATGCCTTAAGTCTGAATCTTAGTGTCATTTGGCTGCTGTGCCTACTGAAATTCAACATGTATTAGCAGGCTCCAAGAATTTCTGAATGAAAGACATAACTGTTTTATTCTAGCATTTCCTCCCCAAACTTTAGGGCCACCGAGCCCTTTACTTCCCACCTCACGGTAGCTATTTCAACACAACACACTTGAACATATTGGGAGAACACCATGCACAAACTGCTCAGCTGGGCTCAACAAGCCCTCATTTGACACCTCCAGTTTCCCCTCTGCCCTCTTACCACCTGGCACACACCACAGGCCTCCAATGCCTTGTCACTACCAACAGTGCCCTGGGTCTTCATTGTCTTGTGCCGAAAGGGTCCCTTCTGCCTAGAATGTCATGTACAGTCAACTCAAATGCCACCCAAAGAGGGAAATTTAGGATGATCCAGGTGACAGCACTCATTAGGTCTCATCCAAAAAGCTGTGGTTCTTATCAGAAAGTGCTGAAGGGTGAAACAGAGGCTGGAATAATAGTGAGCCATCCCACCATCCACAAAGTGAAAACCAAGCCACACACCAACTGGCAGCCATGAGCAGTAAGTTTTCTACATTCTCACAGCTCCAGAGCTCACACTGTGTGCACTGCCCCTCTGTCTGTGCAATGTGCTCCTTTTCACGTCATGACTTCTTTTCTCTTAAGGAAAGCCTCCTTCTGTGAGTGAAGGACAGGTGGAATGATACAAACCTCTGAGTTAACACCCAACAGGTAATCACAAACCTGCTTAATTGCAAAGAACAGATTTGTTTCTCACGTCAATAGTACATATTTATTTTTGTGGCCCTTATAAAATAAAACATACTTCACCAATGCAATTATCATACATTTAGCCACATGTCACTTATGCAAGTGTTTCTTTTATATCTATGAGTGAACAAAGCATAGTTCATGTAGTTTCCATGGGCCTCAGTGAATGGGCTAATAAAGTTGAGCAGCCACAAACACTTGCCAAAGCCTTTGAATAGCTGAGGGCTTCTATAATAACAGTTGGCGTTTATAGTACCTTTCCTATGAGCCAGATACTGTGTAAACACATTGTATGGATTATGTCATTTAAACCTCACAGCATTTTTATGAAGCAAGTTCTATTATCATTCCCATTTTTATAAGTGGGAGAACAAAGGTAGACTCAAAATTACAGCCAGTAAACGGTGGAGCCAGGGTGCTACTCCAGGAAGTTTAATTCAAAGTCAGTGTTGTTGCAGACCTGACCCTCACTTCTGGGAGTTCTCAGGAAGCCCATGGGAGAGAGGGCTTCCACTCCCTGCCATGACCTGCCTCCTCTAGGCTCACACCCATCTTTATTTGCTTCATGAAATCATCACAATTATAGTGGCTAAAAGTCCTGCTTATCATATCCAGAAATCAGAAATCCAAAATCATTTTCACTGGAATGATGTGATGTGGTATGATGTTGACAAGGCTGGTTCATTCTGTTCCTCTTGTTCAAGTTTCTAGGGGCTTCTAGAATCACTTTGCTTCTCAGATTTCACCCCCGACTCTAGCCCCCCACCTCCCTCCATAAGGATTCTTGTGATTACATCAAGTCCACCTGATAATCCCCCTATCAAGAGTTCAATTTAATCTCACCTACAAAGTCCCTTTTATCCCATAAGGTGCACTATTAGTAAGTTCCATGAATTAAGATGTGAACATCCTTGGATGTTCATGGTTAACATTTTAGAAAATCTACGCCTTTTATACTCTGGGTTAATTTGGTGGTGAGGGTGTGCTGAGGATAGAGCCCAGGGCTTCATGAATGCTAGACAAGTGCTCTACCACTGAGCTGCATCCCAAATGCAAATTCTCCATAGTTCTTGAGACGGATTTCAATAAGTTACTGAGAGTGGCCATGAACTTTCTCCAGATTTGTACATTCAATCCTCTTATCTTCGTCTGTTTCCAGAGTAGCTGCGTTTACAGGCCTGAGTCAACTATTCAAGCTTACTTGTCTTTTAAAACCAAATGATTAGAAAGTAAGATTTTACAGTACAAAATAATGAGGGAAAATAACATTAAGATGATTAAGAATTTGAAGAGCAAGATGTTTTATAAAGAAAATAGAAACACAGAAATAAAAACTAATGAGACTTTCTTAACTGCTGAGCCATTTCTCCAGCCCAAATGAGTCTTTCTTGAATGTTCAGAGCAGAAAATTTTCCTCTGATATATATATATATATATATATATATATATATATATATATAGAGAGAGAGAGA
>PVHP010020918.1:0-30056 GCA_004024765.1 Zapus hudsonius | reverse complement strand
TGCTATGGATATTTGAGAAAGTGAGCCAAATTCTTCTTCCATGATTAAGCTTTCTCTGGAAACTGTAAGCCTGAAATATACCCTTTCCTCCCATGAGCTGCTTCTGGTTGGGTGTTTGCCGTAGCTATGAGATGGTAACCACAACAAGGTTGAATCTTTTGTGAATTTCAGTATATCATACACCCCTTAGCAATGATTTTGCCATGGTAATGAGTATGGTAAAGAATATGAGTCTTAATTTGCTCTATAAGAAGATTCCTGACCATATCCATGACTATGCAACCTTATCTCAGTTTTCACACTGAGCATAGTAATGGATGCCATCTCTGCAAGGAGTAAAAAAAAAAAAAATTAATCTTTAAGAATGTAATATGGGGGAGGCAGAGCAAGATGGTGGATGAGTAACAGTGTCGCCAGGACTCTCTTCGGAAAGGATGCAACGAGAGAGCTGTGGCCCATCTAACCCTACCAACCAACCGTAGGCCGATGGCTGAGATTCTGGCAAGAGAGGAGCCACCACAGTCATATCGGGGAGGATCCATAGGGAACCCAGCAGACAATGAATGATGAACAAGGGACCTATAACCACAGTCATTCAATCAACACAGGATAGGCCAATGAGACAGAAACCAAGGATTTTCGACACAAGGACCTCTAAGCTCGCAACATTAAAGCAGCCTTATTACTCACCCACCACGACTCAGGGAACTGAGTGGAAGAGGGGGCGGAAAGACTGTGAGAGCCGTGGTGGGGGAGACGGTCCAGAGGCATGGCCTCTCTCAGTAACAACACACTTGGGTCAGGAGAACCGGGCTGAGTACTAGGATATCCAGGATCCCTTGCCACAAGGACTAATACAGACAGCCCACGGAGGAGGATATACAACTGATCAGGGATGGGGAGGGGGGGGAATTGGGGAATTCGGGATAACGCATTGTTTGCCCACTAAATAATGTAACTCATTATGGACAATAAATATATATTTAAAGAAAATAATGTAATATAATGATGCAAGTGATATTTGACAAGTATCATTGAAAAATTCTCTTTCCTGAAAACTACAAATTGCAAGTTACAACGAAAAATTAACGAGTGAGATGTAATTGCATTTTGATGTGTTACATTTGACTTGTTTTCAATGTTCATTATTTCATCATGAATTTCACCAACAGTTGCAAATATCTGTTTGCATTGTCTATAAACAAAATGTTTAATTGAACTTTCATTAATTATCTATTCAAATATTTTAAAGAGATAATTAAGTTAACTTAATTACATATTTTCTCAAAACTACATGTTTATTCAAATGTATAATATAAATATTTATGTTTCAATTAAGAGTTTTAAAATGCTGCTAAAACATCATTGCAGAGAAAGCTTCTTACCATTCCTGATAAGCTTAATTAAATATTTATTATCAACATTCTTGACCATCAAATCTCTGTCTCCATGCTTAAAGTGTGCACAGTTGAAATCTAGATGTTTAGATCTCAAAGTATCAAAAAATGTATTCCCATGGCAACATATTTAACATCTCTCAACAACTATTAATCCAAAAATGTCATTCAGTAAATACCAAGAAACAAGATCAAATGGAAACTTCAAAAGTTATACAGAAGCAATTCGTTTTCTATTGTTCCTCCAATAAAGCTGGCACACAGGCCTTAGTCTTGGGCCCAGCTAACAAGGTATTAAGCACTCACACAGCAACCATGAATAGGGCATTAACAAGGAAAAAAAGATATGTGTCACAGAAACAGCAAATATATTGAAAAAAAAAAACAATAGAAACAATCATAGCCATTGATGATATAAAATGGTTAGGAAATTAGACCACCTGGAAAGACTGGAAGTAAAAGAAAATAAAGAAGAAATTTCTAGGAAAACAGAAGAAAATATATGTATCATTTATGCATTACAAAATTAGCAAGGTGAGCCCTAGATAAAAGCACATAACACTCACCCCCAAACAAACAGGACAATCAAAGGCTGGTCCCCTCGAGGTCAGTGTTTCCAACATGCAGAGCATACAGAAAAGCAATGGCAAGCAGGCAGTGTTCACAAATGCTTAAGAATCAGGTGGCCGCGGAAGTTTGAGGGTGCAGGATAAAGCACAAACTTGTGCTAACAGTGACTAAGAAGAAAAGCTTTAACTTTTTTTTATCTTTTCATGAATAAATTGAATAGTGCTAGAAATGATTTGCTTTCTTCGTTTGTGTCACATGAATAAGGGTTGGCTTTCCCTTCTCAATCTGTTCCTCTCACTCATTGGAATATTTTCCCTTGCCCTAAGCTTTCATTTTTTTGGTTAAAACCTGATCTTCTTTTTGTTAATGATCCTGTGACATTTTCCTCAACACTACTTTTTATCTTGTGTAATCTCGAGTCATTCATTTCATTTGTTAAAGTTCTCTTCCTTAAATGAATGTGTGAGGTCTATGAAGGGAAATCCTCTCTTTCTCCTCCAGTATTGCAGGCTTCCTACCTGGCAAACTGTCTAACTAAAAGATTTGCAGATAAGTCTGTTGTCTTAAATACATAATGAAGTGAACTGCAAGAAACAAATTATTCAATTAATAGAATGAATAATAATGCCAATAGATATTTCTCAAAAGTGAACACAAAAATGGCCAGTAAGTATATGAAAAAAATATTTTGGCTCCCCTAATCATTGGGAAAATACCAGTCAAAAATCAAGAGGTGACATATTCTCACTTGACTAAGATTGGCTGTCATCAAAAATGACAAAGTGAACAAATACTAGTGAAGATACAAGAAAAGGATAAAGCTCTCACATTGTTTGTGAAAATGTAAAATAGTACAGCCATTTTGGAAAATAATATGGAGATTCAAAAGAAAGAAAACCCTAGAAATAGAAATATCATTTAATCCAGCCATTCCAATGCTGAATATATATTTATACACAAAGGAAACAAAGATCATGTCAAAGGGTTACCAGCACTACATGCTTATGAAAATTCAGTAGTATTTACACATTCACTAGTTACAGCATTCACTTAAATGTACATTGATGAGTGGTAAAAGGAAATATAATATATATTTTGGAGTTGAATGTTATTTGAAAAAGTATATATGTGATGTCTCATCTCTTTATATTATTCAAATAGTATTCAACTGCCGAAATACCCACAATTCTTCATTGTGTAATAGATTGATAGATAGATAGATAGATAGATAGATAGATAGATAGATAGATAGATAGATAAATAGATAGATAGATAGATATAGAATGATCTGGAGAAGATTACATTATATGAAATAACCCAGGCACAGAGGGATTGTCACATTTTCTGACTTATAAGTGGAACCTAATAATGACCCCAAAGAATTAGAAAATAGAAGTTACCAATAAGGGTAGACAGATGCTGATAAATAGAACTCTGATTGGACAAATAACTTATAATCTTCTGTAGTATAGTAGCATAACTATGGTTCATGACAATCAAGTGAATAATGAATTGCTAATAAGATTTTTAATATTTTCAAAATTAAGAAATAATGTGTCTGAGTGGTACATATTCATTAATTTTCCCAGTGTGATTATTTCCACCCAGAATGCATTTATTGAATTGTTATACCATTTTTCCATTTATGAAGTCACTATACAATGCTTACAAAAATGTATTAGGTTTTTTAAAGAACAAAAGGATTCTCCTCCATTCACATCTCAAACACATTTCCCTATCCCCAGTTTTAACGAAGGACACACACACACACACACACACACACACACACACACACACACACAAAAGAGGTTTGAAATCTCAGAAGATAGGAGAACCAAATTTAAGTTGTCTGTCACTAATTCAAGGGTCTTGCTCATCTTTACTTCTGGAAATAGGAAAAGAAACTGTTAAGACACAGGTCAGTCCATGAAGAACACAGAGGTGGCTGCTTCCTTCCAGAGTGCCAGGGAGGCCACTAGCTTCATCTGAGTGAGCCATTTAACTGGGCAACTTCATCTGTGTTACATGAGAAATTCCTGTATGTGCAGTGACCTGTTTTGAAATGTAAACTTTCCCTTACTCACTTAACTCTCAGTAAACCTGAGTTGTGGGAATGATGTGTTCTGCGACACCCACTACAGAATTCACCAGTTGGGTGATTTTAGCATTTTACAGAATATGCACTGTTTAAAGGAGACCAACAAATAAGGGCAGAAGCAAAACAAAACACAAGCAGAAATGCAACAATGTGCAAACAAAACAAAAGGAGTGAAAAGAAAGCCCTGCACTTTAAAATTCAAGTTACAAAGCAGAAAAGCCTAAGGATTTAGATGAGGAATTATCCAGTACTATGTACAACCCAGAGGCTTCATCCAGAGAATTTTCAAAATGCTTCCTCTTACTAGCTACTAAACACTGTCTTCTGTGTTGTTTTCTGAGTGTAGTGTTCTGAGTACAGAAAAACAGAAAGGCTTATAGCTTCCAATTGAATTCTCAATGGAGTGATATGGTGCAGGGTGTGTACTTGAGATCAATTCTGTCCTCCTTAGGTAAGATGGAATAGCATCTCTCATCTGTTGCTTTCTTCATAATGAAAAGACACAGAGTTCTCTATTGTGAAGAACAGGCTTTAGAGGAACTGCATTATTTATTAAATCTGAAGACACTTCACAAAGAGCACTCACTGACTTTCTTTACAACATTTCCATCTCCTTTTTACATGTGAAATATAGAAATAAGCCTTCCAAAGTATCCTATAACAAATGTCGCTCAGGGAGAGGAGGTGATTGGAAATATAGAGTTTAAGGTAATCCTCATGTTGAGAGTCATACAGTTATAAACACTTTCTAAACTAGTCTTTTAAGATGCTCTTCAGAGAAGAAATAAAAAGTTTGTATGTACAAAAGCTACAAAATATGCCTCTTGCTTAAAGTCATGATACAGTGGCCTAGTCTAAAACTGTAAGAAATACTACAGGAAAGACAATAGTTTTGTTTGGCTGATAATAATTTACTAAGGTTTCACATTGTTATAGTTATCTTCTTTCTACTGGGAAAAATAAAAATAATTCAAACGCCCAACCTGATGGGAGGAAAGGATTTTGGCTTACAGTCTTAAGGGGAAGCTTCATGTTTGCAGGAAAAAGATGGTAGAACACAGGCTGGCCATCACCTCTGCCACAGCAAGTAGAAAAAAAAGCAACAAGAGAATGAGCCCAACACTGGCAAGGTAGGTTCTAATAAACTTCAAGGTCCACTCCTAGGGTCCCTGCACACACCTCCTACAGGAAGGCTCCACCTCCAGAGTTGCCATTAGCTAGGGATCAAGCATTCAAAACACTTGAGTTTTCGTGTGGGACATCTGATTCAAATCCCCAGACACATCATGTATAAATTACTGCTTTGCCTCTTCCTCTCATCCAGACAAGTAACAGGGTTATTTCTGGTTTCTTGTTTCTGGACCCATAAGAAACCTCAGTTGATCAATTTCTATTTGTGAAAGCCTGCAGAATTAAAGGAAGGAAGATAATGTCCTAAAAAAAGAAAGAGTATTTATAACAAAAGCACATGAGAAAAATTCATACTGGGAGTCACACCTGAAGTCAGTAAGTCAGAAGTATGCCTCTTTCCTTGACATTTGCCTAGACAAATGACAAAATCCAAAGGGTAGGGCTTCACGATGGAACCTAGGTCTCAGAGCCTTCAATATTATAAAGATGAAAATTCTCATATCAATCCCAGTACTCAGGTGCCAAAGGTAGGAGGATTGCTGTGAGTTCAAAGCTACCCTGAGACTATGTAGTGAATTCCAGGGCAGTCTGGGCTAGAGTGTTACCCTACCTTGAAAAAATAAAAATCCCAAATACCATGTTTGACAAGAAGCCATGGAATACCTTGCAGGCAGAAGGAGGACTCTGGAGGCAATAGTAGCAATGGTGAACAAAGCATGCTTGATGCTTCTCACTCCTTCCCATAAGATCCCAAGTCTATTTTGTCTTTTCCTTTCCCTTTCCTTCCCTTCCTTTCCTTTTTTTTCCTTCTTTGCTTTTATTTTTATTTTCCTTCCATTCTTTTTTTTTTCTGTTTTGAGACAAGGTCTCACTTTAGCCCATGATGACCAGAAATTCACTACATAGCTCAGGTTGTTCCCAAATTCATTGAGACTCTCCTAGTTCAGCTTCCCAAATTACAGGTGTTAACCAACACCCCATCTCAATTTGACTTCTAACTGCAGTTATATGTGTGTTATTTCCTGCACATGTGAGTTTATGAAAGAATCAGACCTACTCTCAGAATCCTATTCTTGTATAACTGCAAAAATAATCAGCATAGCTTATGATACATTTTAGTGATTCAAATAACTAAAGAAAAAAATCCAATGTGCCTGTTTCCTGAAAAGCATTTGGGGATTGCAGCTCTATAGCGTCCTATGGAAAGAATTTTATTGCTAAAAGAGAAACTAGATTCTGCCACAATGAATTTGTCATCACAGTTCCTTCATAATCTAATCAGAATCAAAAGGAGAGACCCAGCATGTGTAGTCCTGTGGCAACATTTATCAAACAGTCTACAATTTCTGAAAAAGCTGATCTCCCTGATGTGAGTGTGACTGTTTATTGTCATGTGCTATGCCCTTGAAGGAAAAAAAAAAGTAGGCTTTGTATAACTAAGGCTAAAATATTCTGAGCTAAAAGAAACCAGTCAAAAAGTGCCTGAATTCTAGATAGATAGCAGAAAAGCAGAACAATCTTCCATTTATGAATGCAGATGTGTAGGTAGGTCTCTCTATAAGCAATATTTAAAATTCTCAGTTGATATTACGTCAAAGTCTGGAAAGCATTTGACAACTGTTACATGGCATCAATGGAATTCCCATTTTAAATAACATTGTCACAAAGGTGTTTGGTCCAGATGTTGCAGAAATGATGATACATGGAGAAAGTTCACAGCTCACTGGATGTCAGGAGTGAATTTTCATAAGCAAAAAGATTTGAGTCCATTATAGGTAGTAGCTAAGGAAGGAAAGCTCTGAATTAAGCTTCCGTTGGTTATCTATAAGTGTGTGTGTGTGTGGAGGGAGTCATTTTCTTGTGTGTGAGAGTTCATGTATGTGTACATAGGTATTAGTGCACATATGTACATGTTTGTGAGGATCAGAGTGTTATTCTTCAGTAATGCTGTCCACAATTTTTTTTTCATGTAAGACAGCTCTTGTACATGAGTTCTGGGGATCAAAAGCCCCCAAGAATTGATGCCAACCACTTTAAAACACTGAGATAGGTTTTTTCTGAGATATCCCCTTCACCCCTCTGTTTTCTTCAAGTAATATTTTATGCTAAATATTTAACACTCTTAAGTGAGAATACTTGCCATGAAACCAATATGGAAATGCTAATTAAGCAAGTTTTTGAGGCAGGGTCTCACTGTAGCCCAGGCTGACCTGGAACTCACTCTATATCCCAGGCTGGCTTTAATCTCATACTGATTGTCCTTACTCAGTCTCCTGAGTGGTAGAGATATTAGAGGTCTGAGCCTGTATGCCTGGTTTGAATGAAACAATTTTAAGATAATTCTCATCTCAGCACTTTAATATCAAAGTGTGAGATTCATTCCTGGTAAATATTACTGTGGGCGTGTACTCCAAGTGCACCAGGGGCCCAAGCATAGTCTTACTTATAAATCCGTTAGCATAATCATGGCTTCTAAATCAAGATAAAATATGGCTTTTCAGGGTCTAATCATGACACCAGCATTCCAGCAGGCAGGAAAAAGGACAGGGCAACATCAGGATACAGGTTTTCTCTCTGAAGATACTTCTAGAAGTTCTTTCCAAATGATCACCTGTTGGGGACCAAGCAATCAAAACACAGAAGATTTTGGGAGCCATCTCATTCAAGACACCCATATACTTTCAAGCATTTGATGTTGTCACCTTTACATACTCCTTAGTCAGATAGTCAGGTTTGGTGGTAAACCACAAAATTGATCTGGTATAAATCAGAAACCTCTGGCCCAACAAAGATCACACCAGGGAATGGAAGTTTAGCTATATAACTACAGTGCCTGTGAGTTCTAGCAAGTACTAGACATGGCACCAGGCTGTTGAAACAAATTAGATCATGAAAATAATGTACATGGCTTTTGAGTGCCTGGATATGATAAGCAAGAAGAAACCCCTAGAAATAGAACTAGACTCAGCAGAGATAGTGGAGTTATAAGAGTCATTAAACACCTTACTTATGAATTCTCAAGATCTGCTGGAAATGATAATTCCTAATGCTTTGAAATCTGCACTGTAGCTTTGTGTTGTATAGCCTTCTCAAAAATATGGACTTTGGGATTAATTAAAAGTACCTGGTATTTTATTTAAACTTGCATCTTTAAAATCTGTGATCTTGAAACAAACAATACTTGAGACTTCCTATACTTAATATATCAATATTTTATCATTATTTCAAAGAATAATTTCACAGAATGTTTTCCTTGAAACATAATAAATACACACTCCACAAATGCTGATTACTGATTCTACCCACTTTAGGCTCTTGCTCTGAAGAGTAGAAGCGTTAAAATTATGAATTGTGGGGAAGAAGAAGGAACAATTTGATTATCAGCAGGGCTATCTTAATATCTGCAGGTTCTCCCATAGTATATCCAGAAGTGTTACACTAGGTGCTCCATGGCAATAGCTGTGCAGGAATGAAGGAGATGTACTTTTATTCTTTCCATAGATAATTAAACAGAACTTTTATGTTTCACCCAAGGAATTAAAGACTGTGAGAAGAAAGTTTAACCACACTCAAAAAATTAAGAAATGCATAAAGCATTGTACTTTACACTAATCTTCAATGAAGATTATTTTTAAGTACTTATAATTTGGAGACTAAAAAAAGTATAAGTGGCTTTTAATAGAGATTTTGGGTCATTTATAGGCTTAGCAAAAATGAATTGCAAAGACAGGAGAAACATTATGGGTGAGTGAATCTTGGTATAGGAGTAAAGTGTTAGGCACAGGTCTATGTTGTCTGGCATCATGAACTAGACAGCTCCTACATTTTATGACTCATATCAATATCATAGTACAAGGAAATGCCCTTTTGGTGTTGAGGCTACAGGAGAAAGGCAAAATCCACATAACTAACTTCAGAACTGAATTATCAAATAACACCAAGTAGGAGTGGTATCATCTGGAGAGTCCTTTGGTGCCCACAAAAGAAAATGTGAGCTGGCAGGTTAGTGATCCAGAATCCTAGAGCTTGGGAGATTGAGGAAGAAGGACCATGAGATGAGGGTCACCTTTGGCTGCATAGCAAGGTCAAAGTCAAAGTCAGCATAGTCTTAAATATACAATAGACAGATGATAGATATAGAGATAGAAGGAAGATAGATGGAAGACAGATAGGGAAATATATAATAGGTGGATGATAGAAGGGTGGATGTACAGATAAATAGGTTAAATTTGAAATAAGATGAAAATGTGCTGATCATGAAGGTACCTGCTGTGCACGCATGATAAGGAATAAATACCTCTTATAGCCATTGAACTGTCACTGATGGAGCAAATTAAATTGTCATAGGATCAGAGAAAAAGAATCTCAGGAGAAAATCAACTGGAAAGTTTCCAGTGCACAGCTGGATATAGATATGTTTTCTTGTCTTGTGTATGAGTCCCAGAGGACTATTGCCATTAAACAACTGTCTTAATGAGTGCCTATCACATAGGGGTAAAAATAAGAGAAGGCAGGAAGGAAGGTAAGGAGTTAGAGGGGAAGAGAAGCTGGGGGGAGAAGAGAGGCAAGTTCTTATCAGTCAGAGGAGATACTGTCTGAGCAGACCTGTAAGCAGGAACTCTTCCTTTTTTTTCAGATAACAAAGATACTGATGTGACTCTGTGATCAATTCAAGCGACATCAGTCAATATCAAACAAAGTTATGGATTTTGAAGTTTGATAATAGTTCATATTCAATGAAGAAGAAAATAGAATATTATAAAAAATCTTATCCATTTATATATTAGGAAAAAATTTATAATGCAGACAGATTTAATGTTTACCAAACCACATTACATTATAATGACTAGCCTGAATTTTGAATTTTAATAGGAAAGGCTTAAATTAAGTTAAAATATAATTTAGAATAGAAATATTGGAAAGCAGGGTGTATAGTGAAAATACAAAGGTCATGAATGGAAAGCCGCATATTCTTGAAATGTCACAATATTTCTGCTCATATTATTATTCTCCAAAGACCTTAAAGATGCATGATGCAATTTTAGGGCCTTAAAAATAGAAAGCAGAAAGATATATAAAAAACTATGAATTAGGGCTACATTTGGAAAACTAAATATGTTGTTCTATCTTCTGTTTTACAGTAGTGATTGAGAGACACCCATTGTTTTGTATGCATATTCAAATATAAAAAATAAAACACTCTAAATGTATGTAAAACAGTCATAAAAACGAGAAACTAGCTTGTTAGTTCTAGACACCTATTTTGGTGAAAATATATACCAAAGATCTTAGAAAAAAATTTTAAAAGATGGATTTTAAAGAGATTAAATAAAGTTTGTGCCACCTGAAAATACAGTATAACAGAGTAAATATTTTAGCCAGTTGCAAGGAAGACCAGGTTCCCCTTAATTTGAATTTCAGAAGGCCCACCTGTTTTATTAGAGCCTCAGAGTGTCAGACCAAACATACGGTACAAAGGCCTATCTTGCCACATTATTATGAGGATAAAAAAATCAATGTATATGGAATATGATTGTCCTAATTACTCAATAACCATTTGTCATTACTAAGAAAGTAGACTTAAACCAACCTGATAATTCTAATTTAATTTACTAGCCTTCCAAATTTTGGAAGGCATAAAGAAAAATGAATGTAAGAAGTCAAGGATATACAGTTTTTTAAAACAAATGTATAAAGGGTTTGGAGTGGTGGTTAAGGCCCTTGCCTGCAATGCCTAATGACCCAGGTTCATTTCCACAGTATCCATGTGAAGCCAGATGCACAAAGTGGTGCATGCATCTGGAATTCATTTGCAGTGGGTAGAGTCCCTGGTGCACCCAATCTCACTCTCTCCCTTTCCTAGAAAATAATAAATAAATAAATAAATACATAAATACATAAATAAAATATTTGAATAATAGAAAGAACCATTTAAAATATTAGAGCACTTTGAAACTAAATTCTAGATAAATATAATATATTTGTAATTGTGTGTGTATGCCTCTGTGTGTAGTGTAATGTAGTGTACATTCAGGTGTGTATGTGTTTTCATGTGTGTGGGCATCATGCTCAGGAATTTGTCTACCTCCTTTGAGACACGGTCTCTCTTTAGTCTAGAGCTCACCGATGAGGCTAGAATATATGATGACTGCATCTTTGCCTACTCAGCACAAAGATCAAAAACCTACCATTGGCTGGAGAGATACATTAGTGGTTAAGGCACTTGCCTGAAAAGCCTAATAACCTGGGTTCAATTCTCCAGTACAGTGGCACATTCATTTGGAGATTGTCTGCAGTGGCTAGAGGCCCTGGCATGCCCATTGTCTCTGTGTCTCTATCTCTGCTTGCAAATAAATAAAAAAAATATTTTACAAACCCTCTATATCTGGCATTTATGTGGGTACTGAGGATTGAAGTCAGGTCCTTTTGTTTCTATGGCAAGAACTTCACCAAATGAACTATCTCCACAGACCATGTATTTGAACAATTTTAAACCTGAAACTAAGAAGTATTATAAAACAGAATAGAGCATAATTTCTAATCTCATTCCATAGTGTATTCTTATGACTAGAAAAGAATGAGTTTGGGTTTACCATTGGTAAGAAAATCTTTTACCAAACCTCTTCTCCCCATTTTATCTTTCTTTCTCTCCTCCTTTCTTGTTTTTGAGAAAGGGACAACTTGTCCAGTCCAGAAAGGCACTGAACTTGGAATCATCCTGCCTCAGATGCCTGAATTCTGAGATGGTAAGCAAGTACCATCATACCCAAGGTTGAGTCTGTACTGAATGTTTAATACCAGGAAACAGAGAGTAGACAGGAAATGGAGTCAAGATTTAAAACCTCCAGGTCAGAGACCCACTTTCTTCAATAAGATTCCACTGTTTGAAGGTTCCACAACTATCCTGCAAAACCTCACTAATCAGGGACAATGTCTTCAAACACGCAAGCCTATTGAGGAAATGTACACCCTACTCTTGGACCTCACAAGTTAATGAGCATTATAAGAGGCAAAACATAGTCAAGCAAAGTTAGAGTTTCCAACACTGTTCAAAAGCCCAAGGTTTCTTATGAGACTCAAGTC
Organism: Zapus hudsonius; assembly: GCA_004024765.1. NCBI lineage: Eukaryota > Metazoa > Chordata > Mammalia > Rodentia > Dipodidae > Zapus > Zapus hudsonius. The sequence continues at coordinate 17,777 of PVHP010020918.1, read as the reverse complement.
AATCTCTGAACTATGTTCCTTTATAAAATGAAAAAAAATGCCAATTTTTTACTTCTAGTATATAATGGCATAGAGTAAATATCCTATCCAAAAAGGAGGAATAAAGCAATTATGAGGAATATTTGGATCCAAGCAACTCTGAAACTCAGCAAGGCAAAGCCCAGGGCTCAACGTCTGGTATTTGGGACTTGTGATGGAATCATTCAGGCTCCAGTGACATCAGTTACCCTGCCTCTCTAGATTCATTGCCTGGGGCATACATAGCTTCTCTCTTGGGGTGGATACATTTTATTAAGTACTGCATTAGAAGGAATTCATATGATATTCTCTCTAAAAATCTGCCTGCATTGTGGGCTTGTCCTGAGAACTTGAATGAAGTGAACTTTATAATAATGGAATAATATGTTTGGTGGAGGAAAGTTCAAGATCAAGAAGCATTGTGTGGCTTAGGTTTTCTTTGCTGCTCTCATTTTGATCTACAAGGAAATAGATGTGAAAAAATATCAAAGTTGGCGGAGAAAGAAATTTAAACAAGTTTAATTTCTAGTTCCAGAGACCACAGCCGATTTACCTGTGACTATTAAGGAGTTCCTTACCAGTAATGATAAGCAAACTACTCCTCATTTAGACAATAGGAAGGGTGCCCAGAAGACCCATGGAAGGCTCAGGCTAATTAGAATGCCTATTCCTTTGAAAGTAAAAAAGCTGATGGATAAGAATAAAGGAGTCCCCTATTCTCCAAATCCAGCTATTGTGCAAGGTCAGGCTTTAACCTCACCTGAGAGGGGCTTGGTAGCATTGCTCATGTGGTACTAGTTTTGGAAGAGCGAATGATCCATATTAAAGGTCACAGATTGTTCTGGAGATCTTCTAGAGCCAGGAAGTGTGAGTAGGGCTACAAAGGGTATTAAAAGCCATTTACTGCATGAGGCTGTGAGAATGAAACATTGGTTACAATGGAGACTCCAGGAAGTTGGAGAGGACAGGACCTTTGTATGTCTGCGAGGAAGAGCTATGGACTTAGGGCAAATCCTGTTTGGGAAGGGTTCCATGTAGCACAGCTGGGGGAGGGGTGTTAGCTACTATGTCTTTTGGAGCCCAGATGACTTCATTAGGAGATACAGGTAATGTGAAGTTGTGATGCTGTCTACTCCTGCTATGCTTCCCCTACCATGATGGACACTTCCCTCAAAAAGAAAGAAGAAATAAAACATTTCCCTCAATAAAGCTTCTACTTGTGTGATATTTTGTCTTAGCAACAAGTAAGTAATGGCTACAGAATTCAGAAAGCCAGATAGTGCTCAGGTGAAGACACATTATTGTCTTAATGTATGCAAGAATGTCTTCATGTTAGATATGCCCCAAAATCTATTGCCATTTGAACTCTGAGAGGGATGATACTCAGATAATTCCAGAAACTTACTTTATTTCTGCTAACCTTCCTGTTTGTGAGAGAAAATTCCAAAAATTTACTACATATCTAGAATCTAAGACTTTTCTACTGGTAAATATAGCTTTCAATTTTTCATAACCAGAGATGTTACTGAAGAGAATTGAGAATCTAAAACGATTAGTGTTCTGGTCAGGCACAGGCCACTAGGATGAATCTTCAAACCAAGCACAATTTGGGGGAGGAAAGTATTTATTGAAATTACAGATTGAGGGGAAGTTTCTTAACAGAGATAGAGGCTGGCCCCTCTTTCACAGGTTGGAGCAGAGAGAGAAACCCATCACCTACACCACACACAGAACAGGAAACAGGCAGGAGGGGGCCATTTTTGATGTAGGGAGAGGAGCTGAGCACAAACTTATTTGGACTTTAGTATATGTCAATTGACTTCTGAATAGAGAAAACAAAATAGAGAAAACAAATATCAAAAAAGTTTGCATATTCATAAATACATCCTTCTCACACCAATAGAGATCTTTTCACTTGTTAGAAATACAGTGATTACATGCATTATGTAAGCTAAAATTCCTGAAAATGGAGGCTGGTGAAAGTGTGATTCCAGGATACAATGTACTCTAAAGAATATTCTTCTCAGTCCTTGCTCACCCCTCTGGACCACAGCATACATGAGATTCCTCTAGCATTATATATTGGTCCAGAACCATTCATAATAAGGGTTAGGGCGTCAAATGTTATTGTACTAAGGTATTTTAATATCTGTATATTATATAGTTTGATATCAGTTTGGTCATATTGTTGTTTAGTAAAACAATCAAACTATGGGCAATCTACATGATAAATAGAATATCATGAGGTAGATTCATTCATGATTTAAAAAGAGTAAAGCTGAGACATCTATGAGTATTTTCATATGTATAGGATATAAAGCAGTGTTTTGCATTTCATATACAGTAACAACTATTTCACAAGTACTCTATGTATAAAACAATGTTGAATCTTCAAAACTAATTTATTGATAATTTGTTTTACATAATTCATTGCAGAATAATTATATGCTATCAAGATTCACTTTGATGAGATAGTTCCATAAGAATATCTACTAAAAGAAACAATAGGAGAATAATTAAAGTCGTATCAAACTTATTTCTTACATATAACAGATTAATATAGACTATTATGTTGTTTCTGTGCAAGTATCTTAGCTATGGGAATCATACTTTTTAAATTTGATAAAGATCTCATCCTTGAAGTAGAGTTACTATTTATTACATGGGTATATTTTACTAACACAGTCAAAAAATAACCTAGTAACAAGCACATTTGGTTTAAAAATAAAATAATAAGTTTTTCAAAATGACATTTTATAGGCATAGTATAATTTTATATCCTTTTAAGTGATTAAATAAATATTTTGACTATTTGAATCAACCTATATGCAAACTAAAGTGTCAAAAGAAAAAAAAGGTCACTCCTAGGCTTTTTCCATGGCTTATAGAGATAGCATATATTATTTAATTAATTAATATAATTTAATAAAACATTGTCATCACTGAAGCATACATATACAGGTTATATATGGCATTTTTTCTATTATTAACAGAATACCTATGCAATTTGCTCTATTTCTTTGAAAAATCCACCGAAATCCCATAAGATGGAAATATATAAAAGTCATACTCATGAATGACTTATTTTTTTTAAATATTTTATTTATTCATTTTCAAGCAGAGTGATAGAGAGACAGAGAGAGAGACAGAAAGAGAGAGAGAGAGAGCGCACCAGGGCCACCACTTTGTGGGTCTGGCTATGTGGGTCCTGGGGAATTGAACCGGGGGCCTTAGGCACTGGAGGCAAGTGCCTTAACCGCTGAGCCATCTCTCCAGCCCTCATGAATGACTTATTGAACCACACATTCAACTACTTTGTCAAAAACCAAACCTTGATATGCTCTTTTGCCCTGTTTGCTTCCTCCACTATCACTTCCTTTTTAGTATCCTTGGGTTCCAGCAAGCTTTTTCCTGCAAGCACACAGCTCTGTAAGCATGATGATTGATCCCTCCTTGGCACTATCTAGAGCTTACACACTGGGTGCTGTCGTTGACAATCTCTGAGAACTCGATGGGCCTCCTGCACAGCCAGGTTTGTGATTCCATCTGCTTGATAGGATTTACAGAACACCTACCTTCCTGCTTTATGACAAAACAAAACATAGCGGGGATCCTTTGGCTGTCGTTATATTTTTCATACCTCCTCACACATGGTTGTAATGGAAATATTTAATTATAAAGTAGTTGATTTTATACAGTCTTAGACTATAGGGACAGAAGACAACAATACAATAGACAGGAATAGTGTTAACCATTATTTTCCTGTGTGTGTGTGTGTGTGTGTGTGTGTGTGTGTGTGTGTGTGTGTGTGTGTGTGTGTTTTCCTCTGTGGGTATCTCTCTTCCCACCTTTTTCTAATTTAAAAGGGAAAATTAATAAATATTCTCCTTTCCCAGCTATTTTCTAAAAGAAATGTCAATAGTACTAAAAAGACAAAAAGTTAATGAAAGAATTACATGAAATAGAAAGCTCAATCTACCCATGAAATTACCCTTCCTCTGATAGCATGATGACCATTAAGGGTTTTATTTTCAGAGATTATCTGCTGTCCTGGGATACTGAGATTTAAAAATGGATGCCCTCTATTTTATTGAGGTCACTTAATTAACTAAAAAGGGCAAACAGAGTGAATAAATCTTCTGAAGCCTTTTCTTGCATTATTTATTTCACTTATATAAAAAGTGCTTTACTCAAAGGAGTGGCAAGCTATTTGGTATTGTTATGCATCTATCTCAAAGCATTTAAAATAAATTGAAGTTCTGTATCTATATTTTATCTTGAATATCAACTTATGTCAATTTTCCTAAAAGAATATTGGAGGAGTTTTACATTACAAATCAGTTCATGTTGTGTCCTTGCAAAATTCTTTTCATTGCAATTATCAAGGACAGAGGCTGGGTTTTTGAGTGGTATTTTTTTATGCTACAAATGATTTTTATCATGATAATGTGTCAAAATAATTTGCCTATAATTACATTTTGCTCTTTCTCTCCTGTGATTTTCTACAATATCATAATTAATTCATAACTGATTTGAGAGTTTTTTCACTTGTATAAAAAACAAAAAAAAACAACAACATGAAACAGGTGTTGAGATTTGAATGTATTTAAATATTTGGTCCCCAGCTGATGGCACTGTTTGGAAACTTGTGGAATCTTTTTGACATGTAGTTTGTCTGGAAAACATAAAATAGTAAGGGTGGGCATTGATGTATATAGGCTGGTTCTAGTTTGGGTCTCTGCTTTCTGGCCAGAAGGAGGGGATAAACAGCTGCTGGAAATTACCCTGCCATGGACCAGTCCCACAACCTTGCACACCCTAGACTTTGAGAATTTGTTCTGGCTCTAGTATGGTGCTGGTTCTGGTCTGAATTTCTGCTTCCTGGCTAGTAGCACATAACTATCCACTGCTAACCATTCACCCTGGCATGGATGAGTCCTGCCACCATGCCTTTCTCTCCTTGATGCATTAGCATCTTCTATTCTGTGTTGCAAATAAGTCCTTTCTCCATTAAGTTGTTGGTTTCAGGTATTTGGTCAGAGCAACTAATTCAAAAGGATTAAAATGATTGAAAGAGTATGATACACTCCCTCTTGTATTATTAGAAATTATAGTGTTTCCTTAGTATTCATAGAGGATTGACTCCAAGGTGCCCATGGATTTCAACAACTATGGCTGCTATAGTCATTAATATGAAATTATGTTGTACTTTCATATAGCCTACACAGATATTCTTATATACATTAAATCATCTCTATGTTTCTTATACTATCTAACACAATGTAAATGTAAATTGAAATAGTTGTCATACTAATTGCTTAGGGGATAATAACATAGTTTGGGTTGAGTTATTTTCTGAATAAGAATTGATCAAGTTTGGTCTAATCCATGCTTGTGGACTCCATGAACACAGAAGTCTTGCTATATAATATTTTAGAAGAAAGAAATGTAGATTTTAATGAGAATTATATTTAGTATTCCATTATTTACAATTTTACATTCTTTCCTAAGACAGCAATCAAAGGACACATTTCAACTGGAGTTAGTTTAGACAAAAGTTTTAATAAAAGTAAATTAATAGGTGAAAGATAGCTAAGGATATTTTAACCATGGGAGAGTTGTGTGTCATATACTAAAGTCAACAAATTTAATTCAGTTACAAACATTTATTTTCATTTATTTCCTCATTTAAATTTTTATTTTAAGTATTAAAATTTATTATATATTGTTGATAATTATAAATACTGCATGAACAAGTCTTATGATGGTACTCCCATTTCCCTCTTCCCTGCCCCCAACCCATTTAACCCAGTGCCTCATGCATGCTAAGAAAGTGCTTTATTGGGGAGCTACAACCCCAGCCATAGAAATATTTCTTGGACACTGCTATGCAATGCTCATGGTAACCATTACTGAGTTTTTCCTGGGAATGGGCCAGGGGCCATCACACTGGTAGTCTGAGGTACACCTGAACATTAATCTTATTATACTAGGATTTCAAACTCACAGACATTTTGTCTTCTGAACTTCACATTTAAGTGATACAGAAATACAGAAATATCCGATGTTCCCAGGGTATTTATAATTTACACCTTGAAAAAGTAACCAAAGTCTTAAAAACAACTAAAACCAAAAAACTTAGCCAGAAGAGTAGAGAGTGGAGTACCCTAGTGACTACGAAAAAAGAAAAAGAAAAAAGCTGCTGAGCTACAGGTTTAAATACAAAAGAAAGAACACAGATGACAATGACAAGTTTCACAAGTTGGAACCAGGAAGGAGTGTCTTCCTGAGTTATATCATGATCTTGATTTAACAAGATAACCTGGTGGGCATTCTTCCATGATAATGATTTCAAATTCTAATAAAATAATAAATCAATGGAAGGTGACCCAACTGTGTTTATCAGTGGCTCCATGGAAATGTTTTCTAGGAGGTCGTGGACCAATTCTGAGGAAGGAGAAAAGGACAGTCTGAGTGTTTATGGGAGAGTGTTCATAATGAAGAAACAGATCAGCCATCAATGAATGAGATCACCTTCATACTGTAACTCATGATGAGAGTGTTTAGGCCTGAGGCTCTTAGTACATACATAAGAAAAGGGAAATTCTAATATCAAATGTATCCACGATTTGTGTTTGTGTTAGTAGGCAATATGGTATTTCATTAAAAAGTGAACTATACAATTCAATTGTAGAATTGTCAAGAAGATGTTTTTATGGATGAAATTGTAAAATTGAAGAAAGTATTTTTCTATCAAACAATCCCAACTAACTATGGCTTACTGACTTCAAAGGAAATAGCATCTCAGTCACAGTGAATGATTATGTAGATCATAGATGTGGAAAACCAAACGCTTGCTCATGGAAGAAGCCATAATGAAATACCCTAGAACGAGTAGCTGAAATAGCAGTAACTTAGTTTTTCCACACTTCTGGAATTTGGGCTAACTCCACTTTATTCCACCAATTTTTTCAATGAGTATAGAATATTTTGAATAAAGAATTATGCCTCTTACTGCACTGTTTAAACATTTTTTTTGAGAAATCTAATTTGTTGTTCAATTTGAACAAACATAATAGATTAGGAGACAATCACTTTAGAAGAAATAAATACTGACCATTTTCCTCCATCTGCAGTGTTGTCTTCCTGCCAAATTGTTTTATAGACATGTTTAATGTCAAACTGTTTAATGTTAATAACTGTGATATCTTGGGGTATTCCCATTTTTTACATAATTTGGCAAAATCTAGAAGTTATTCTCACTTAATAATTATTCCATTTAACAAAAGTGAAACTGCTTCAGCCTATTACATAAAACGAAGAGGAATTCTGATTCACTAAATCCTACAAAGACATATTTATCAAATGCTTACTATATAACTTGCAGTATTATAAATGAAAAGACTACAAAAGTAATCCCGAACTGGGTGTGGTAGAGTATATTTGTAGTTCCAGCACTGGGGAGACTGAGGCCAGAGGTTATGACTTTTGAGCCCAGCTTAGGTAACACAATAATAACACAAATGCAGTCAGTGATATTCTAGCCCCTTCTCCACCCAAAAGTAGGCAGAAGCTATCATTCTGTGTGGTTCTATCTTATGTATAATACACATATATAAGGTAATATATGTTAATTTTAAAATATATATGTATATTAAACATACCCTAATATATTTGTGTATATATGTATATATATACATATGCATATATGTGCTTAGTATATACAGGAAATACAGTATTTATTTAGAATGCAGCATGAAACAATACAGTAAGTGACATTCTATAGAAGAGTGTTAGTATATTACCTATGGAGGTACATCAATGAGATGTAATTTACTGTGAAAGCCAGACTTCAATTATCAGGTACTTGTTTTCAGGAAGGAAACAAGCTGTGTTGATGTGAATGTTGACTGTTGTTATATACTCCTGTGTTAGAATACTTCATTTCCTGTTGGTTGCAATGTTTGGGGAGTTTGTGGAGCCTTTAAGAAGTATTACCTGGGCTGGAGAGATTGCTCAGGGGTTAAGGCACTTGCCTCCAGTGCCTAAGGCCCCCCGTTCAATTCCCCAGGACCCACATAAGCCAGACCCACAAGGTGGTGGCCTTTGTGCGCTCTCTCTCTCTCTCTCTCTCTCTCTCTCTCTCTCTCTCTCTCTCTCTCTCTCTCTGTCTCTCTCTCTCTCTGTATCTCTCTGCTTGAAAATGAATAAATAAAATATTTTTGAAAAAAGAAGTATTACCTTGCTGGAGGAGGATTATGATTGGGAAAATGTCTTGAATTTTTTACTGCCAGCTCTTCTTTGTCCACTCACTTCACTACATCTTCATTATTGATGTGAAAATGTGGCACTCAGCTGTCTGTTTTCTACCAACCTTTTCCTACTAAGATGAAAGTTCCCCTTGAACTTGTAAGCTGGAAAGAGGCTCTTTGCTTCCCATTAGCTGATTATGGCCAAGTATTGAGTCCCACAGTGAGAAGATAACTCAAGTCAAGAGTTTCAAATCCCTGACTTGGAACCCGACTTGAAACACTGGACAGATGTCTAATATGAGTTCAGTGTGGGCAAAGGTGAAAGCAATTTGAGTTCAAAGCAGAGAAGTGGTGTAGCTAGCATAGGTTCAAGATGGTTTTCAGCTTTCACTTGGAAAGCTAAATGTTTGCAATACTTTGAGAAAAGAAAGACATATATGTACTAAGTACTTATAAAGCTATAAAAAAACCCTTTCTAATGACCTAAAGCATCTTAGAAAGGCTTCTTTCTAAATGTTATATGAACTTATAGAATAATAACCTACAGAAGAATTCCTGAAGCATGTGGCTGGTGCTTAATTAGTTTTGACAAAGTTCATGCCACTAGCACCCACATCAAGAATTAAGTCTCTCCCTCACTCCTTCCTTTCATTACTATTTTTCATCCTGAAAGAAACCTTGTGCTCATGTTTGACTTTTATTGATAAAGGAGCTATGCAGAATTTGCTTTTCTATGTCTCCTGTTTTACTCAGAATGATGTTTGAAAACTTTATTCCTGTGTTTTTGTATAGAATAAGCATTTGCTCTGCCACCTGATTTAAACCACCATTCACTCATCATTTCTACTGTTGGTGGATATTTGCATTGCTATCCTTTGGCATTATTTCTACCACAGATATTACGATAGATGACCTCTGTTCAGGGTCACATTCTTATACTTGTAAATGAGTTATAGCATAAGGTTTCCTTTAAGCTTTTCTGGCTATGATGAAATGTTTTCCAAAAGAGTTGTACCAACATAAATTTCTACCAGCTGTGAATGAGGATGAAGCTTTTCAAAGAACTTGGTATTGTCACTGTTTAGTTCTTCAAGGCTGCATTATGAAGTACCACAGCCTAAGTGGCTTAAGTGTTATTTATTTCTCACGGTTCTGCTGACAAGAAGTCAAAATCAAAGATTCAGTGGTATTTCTTCTGAAGCTTATTTTGCTGGCTTGTTGATAGCTGCCCTCTCTTCTGGTTTCACATAGTCTTTCCTCTATAGTGTCAGTGTCCCAATCTCCTGCTTCAAACAGGCACCAGTCACATTGGATTACTCATGAACTTCTTGCTTCATTTGATTAGTTATCTCTCCAAATGCAATCACATTCGGAGTTATTGGGGGTTAGAGTTGCACATATGAACTTGTGTCAGAGACAATTCAGCCCATACCAGATGTGTTTTAAATTGGAAATTATCACCATGTGTTTCTAACTTACCTGATTACACATGGAGTAAGCACAGCATCTTTCATATGCTTATCGACCCACTAGATAATCTTTCATCAAGAGTGCACATGAGCACACTCACACACACGTGTGTGTGTGTGTGTGTGTGTGTGTGTGTGTGTGTGTGTGTGTGTGTGTGAAGGTTTAATTTCTTTGCCTATTTTTTGTTGTTGCATTTTCTTTTTTTTTCATTTTAGGAGTTCTTTGTATTGTCTGTATGTGAAACCTTTTTCAAATATGTGGAAACAAATTTCTACCATTTCTGTGGCTTTTCACTATCTACAGAGAATCTTTGACAAACACAAGTTATTCATTTCTCCAACTTATCAGTTTATTTATTTAAGGTTAGTATGTCATTTTGCCCTATATAATTTCTGACTGCTACCAAAGGCAAAATGTATTCTATGCTTTAATATAAAATTTAATTACTGGACTGAGGTAATGGCTCAATTGGGAAAGTACTTGCTATGCAAGCACAATCCCTGAGTTCAGAGTCTCAGGATCCATGTAAAATGCCTATAATTCCAGTACTGGGGAGGCACAGACAGAATCCCTGGGGCTGTCTCGCTAGCTTGACTAGCTGAATCACGTGTAATCTTTTGCTTCATTGGCCATTTGTTATCTCTCCTTTGAGAAAATGCCTTCTGTCTTAAATTTAGAACTTGAAAATTCTTAAAAGTAATTTCATATTTTATTTGGAAAGATGAAGAAAGTGTTCACATGTTCATATATGATTTTATGTCTCATGCTCACCAGTGATGCAAGATTGCAGTCCTGACCTGGAAGGGATTAGATTTCCACACAGATGCAGGAGACTCCAGTGCTCATGAACTTGAACTTCAGTTCCTGTCCAAGTTATCAAAGAGTTGAAAAACACAAACATAGAGAAGAGTAAATTGTGAGATCTATTTTAGGAAGAGTTAAGAGAAAAAGGAACGCAATGCAGGAAAGCACCAAGTCAAAAGAAATTCTCCCCCTTCCTAGCCAGGGAGAAAGGAAACTGGAAAAATCTACCTTACTTAGGATAGTCTCTCTTCAGAAGAAAATAATGGGCTTACACATTGCTTCAGGACCATTTATATGAATCAGACATGCAAAGAAAATGAGCCTCATCACCAGGCTCAGGTGCATAGAGAGGAAACTGGTTTTCTTGAGGGCACAGAAGGTATGTTGATTTAGGAAAGTCCACCCACTGGCCTAAACCCATGAGATTAGGTCAACAGCAGGAAGCTGTTGTAGCTGAGGAGTTTTTCCTTTAGCCATCTTGGATGATAATCAGAATCAAGTTCTAGACCTGCCAGGATAGGGCCATTCCCTAGCTAACTTCCTACCAGGAAAAAAGCTATCTTGCTTCCAATCCATATTATCACTCCCCTCCTGAGGGGAAATTCTAACTGCTGTTAGGGAAATGGAATGGAGGCCACTTTTTTAATTCTTTGAGCAAAGCCCTTTTGTCTTAAATGTATAATTTTAAAATCCTTAAATTTAATTCATTGTTGCAATTTTATTTGGAAAGATGAAGGAAATTTTCTCATGTTTATATACAATTTTATGTCAACAGTATGCCTTAAAATATAACATATATTACATGTGACTGACAAATCTAAAAATGTTATTTTTATATATGCCAGAACTTTGTGTTTTTGAATCATTTTATAAGTATGCATCTCAAGTTTCTCATTTGACTATTCCAAAAAGGTAAGTGAGCATTATTTGTTTCCCTTTTGTACCCAAGAAAACCAAAGTTAATTGCCTCACCTAATGTGTGATGAATCATTATTCAAATTAGAATTCTCAATCCCTGTCTTCTCATTTTGCTTAACAAGTGAGGCAGGATTCAATTTTAAATCATTAGTCTTCCTTTTGAAAATAGAAGGCACAATGTTCCTGGAATCAAATGTTATTTACCTACTCCCATTAACTCTTAATTTACAGTTAACGAAACACTGAATTTCCTTTCTAACTGACATGTGCTTGGGTGATGCATAGTTTATTACATAACTTATTCAGTTATATCACAGTAATTTAAGTTAATTGCATCAAATAGGAACATGTTGGAGGGGTTGACTGTAGATTTCAAACTCTGCTTTTGCTGTCTCTTTTCAATTACCAAGCAACTCTAATCACCATTACTGTCCAATTGGCACCTGTATCTCCTGGAGTATTTACTGTACTCCTAGGATTCAGTCTAATGCTCATTTACATTTTAATTCTTTTCCTAGAAGTGGTCATATTCCTGGCTTTGGACCCTGAGGATTAAAGTGTTTCTCTCACTCGCTCATGCTGGTGACTGCTTTATTCCGAATTGTTTTGCTTCAGCATTAATCTTATATCATCTGCATCTATTGTCTTTTATTTCTTAACTGTTGTGTACTTCTCTAAATTCAGGAATACTTAGACATTCTCCACTGTGTATATATTTATTATATTTTATTAGGAAGGAATGATAATAAGGACCAAAATTTGCATCAACTGGAAGATTTTTCCTCATGCTGCAAACCTAGGAGATTTAAATTTAAATTGTAGATTTTGAGTCATTCCTGATACATATACACACATGCAAAAGGATAAAAGAAGAATGTGAGTTTATTTGCTTAAATGTTAGATAAGTAAGAAATGCCTTTAGTATTTTTCAATTAAACCTGCCCCATATTCCATCCAGGTCTTTTTTTTTTTTTTGATATATGAATGAGGCTCTTTGTTCATACTTCAATCTGAAATCATGATGTTGAAATTAGACTATATTTGAAAATTCCCATTGTTGCCTGAGACCCCAGGCTTTAACCTATATTAATCTCACTTTCTGATGGAGATTCTTTTTGTATTTTTTAGAAGGCAGTGAGAGAGCCAGGGACAACTCGATTCCACCAACAAAATATTGGATGATGGCTGACATCCTGGCAGGAGACAAACCAGCCTTCATACAGGGCCCAAATGAAACCTAGGAGAAAGTGACAAGACAAACAGGAGACCAACCACCACAGCAAGTCTCATAACTCATGAAAGGTCAATGGTGACAGACACCAGCGATACCCAACACAACCCAGGTCAAAGATCCAGAGATACTTAAGATCTCACCAACAAAGCTGACTCAAAACTCACCCACCATGACTCAGGGAACTGAGCGGAAGAGGGGGCTGAAAGAATGTAAGAGCCATGGTGGGGGAGAATATCCAGAGACACTGCCCCCGCTCAGCAACAATACACAAAGGGGGAAGAGAAAAAAAGAGAAAGAAAACCTGGCTGCCTCTGGTGTAGTTCATAACCCCTAACCTATGGAGAAATCCAGTATGCCCACTGAGGAAGGACCCCAGTGGTAGGTGACAGAGTGGAGGGAAACAGGAACACCTTCACAAGATTTGCTCATACAATGTATATACTTATCCATAAAAAGATATTAAAAATATTCTTACATTTCCTTCTTGTCTGTTCTGTAACCTCCTTCCCCAATCCACAAGAATTTTCTGATACATTTTCTCCCTGTCTTTTGCCAGATAAAATTCTTAGCAAATGCCTTAGAAAAAGGCAAAGAATCACATCTGTTACTTAGCCAACTTCCCAAAAGTTGCTACTACCCTTTACTTTCCCAGTTCACCTATAACTACCGGTCAATTGGGTTTTATTTCAGAAAAGGAGAATCATATATGTTTACCTTGGAGGATCTTTCTAAGAAAAAGTCCTTAGAAAAAGGAAGAACAATTGGACAGACAGGGAAGGTGCGGTGTAAGTGGGCGGGCCTGCAACAGTGTGCACTCCATGACAAGCTTTGAGCATAAAATGGACTTCAAGCTCAATTCTCAGCTGGGTCTTTATCCTTTTGTCTTCTCGGACACAGGGTGCCATCCATGGCCTTTGTTGAGGTAGCTTTCTTTACTGGATTGTGAGAGCAGAAAGTTGTATACAGCAACATCAGCAGCTAAGGCAGTCAGTTCTTCCTAGAGGAAGGAGTGACCTGGAAAACACATTCTTATAGGCTTATTTCCTTTCTTTCAATTTAGTTTGGTATAAAAAAGTGTTGAATGGTGTAGGTTTTACCTATGGAGGACTTCCTTCCAAATAGGTCCTGTAATACTAGTTTCCTTTACAAAGATTTTGCCATAGTTTTCCAGTTAACAGCCCAAGGCCACAGGGGAGACTTCTGTTATGCTCATACTTCTTAGATATAACAAATTCCTCCAGACCACAAATCTTCATGGTTCTGTTACCAGAAACTCAAGGAGAGTAAGGGTACAAGTACCAGCTTACACTACTACATGATTACATGTTAATCTTTTTCAGCAATTTCTTTTTTTTTTCTTTTTAACTTTTTAGTGATAGCATCCATACTTATAGACCATAAACCCATAAGCCATTATGATTCCCTCCCCCACCCTTCCTCATATCTTTTCCCACTCTCAATTAGCCTCTTTTTTTTCAGTGTCGTCATCTTTTCCTCCCATTATGTTAAGGTATTATCAGGCACTGAAAAATCATGAATATCAAGACCATTTTGTGTCTGGAAGTTTGCATTGTAAGCAGTCCTACCCTTCCTTTGCCTCTTAGACTCTTTCCTCCACCTCTTCCACAGTAGACCCTGAGCCTCAGGAAGTGAGATAGAGATGTCCCAGGGCTCAACACTCTGCTGTCATTTTTTTCTCAGCACTATGGTGTCTTTTGCATTATCTCAGTGGTCACTGCCATCTGAAAATAAGAAGCTTCTCAATCCAAAAGTGAGAGCAGCATTTTTATATGGATATGCTTTTTTAAAAAGTGCTTATAAGGCTGATATTTGGCATACTATATATATATTTAGCCAAAAAACAGCAGGTGTTACACTCCTAGGACTCATATTCTCCCCCACTATAGGGTTTTGACTAAGCCTTCAGTACCAGGCATGCTTTTCCTCCCATGGAGCAGGCCTCCTGTCCAGTCATAGAGTAATTGGTTTCCTTCACAATAGAGGGGACACTATTGCACAATGGGCCCATTAGGCCAGGCTGGCCATTCTTGCAAGGTCCACTACTGTTCACCATTGTTAATGACTTCTCTTTCCCATAGGGCTGCATCCAGCCATAGCTTTTTCCTGCTTTCTGTCAGCTGGTTACAGGGAGGTTTCCACTTCAGCTCCAGGTTGATTTCTCAGTGACCTGCAACCTAAGCATATGTAGTCTACAGCAATAGGGTCTTACCATATCATTCTGGTGAGCAACCAAGAGCCTTGACAATGGCCTATAATGTTTTGTGGACCCTATTCTCTTTATGATTACAGAGCTGTGTTTTCTTAACAGGAAATTTCTTTGTTCTGATAATATTTTGAAGTTGGAGGGTGGGACAGAAATACAAGTTCTTTTAAAGTGACCACCTTCAGTAATTCCATGTAAGGATGTATCTAGATTTCTCATTTCAAACTACTGCATGAAGAGACATTCTTTTCTAAGAAGAAGCTTAACAGTTGTATACTCATCAAAACACATTTCGTTACACATTTCCATTTCCATGGCCATTATGCATGTGGAAAATTAACAGTTTTCAGGGTTAATCTCAGACCTTGCTTTACTGGCATTCAACTCTAACCAGGTGCACAGGTGCTGGGTTCCCTTCCATCTCTAGGTCAATACGTTCTTCATGGAGCAGTTGCCTGGGAAACACTCATGCATCTGTTGTCCCAAGAAATTTCGGAAGGTTAGCCTGTCCCTGACACAATCTGTTCTACTGTCTCAGAACATACTGAAAGTGCTTTCTCTTCATACTAGATTCTGGCTTCAGACCTCTTTGCCTCTTAATGGGGAGAAACCAATTATCAGGTGTCTGATAAGCACATCAACTAATCATAAAACACAGGGAATATTCACACCAACCTCTCTCAAGGAACCTTATCTGACAACTCTCCAAATACATACTCATTCTTCCTATTCTTGTCATAATTAATTCATCTTTTTATAATGATTAGTGGAGTTAAAAAAATTGTGGAGGGTTGGGTAGATGGTTCATCCAAGGAAGCACGAGGACCTGAGTTTGTTCCCAAGTTCCCATGTAAATTCCTGGTGTGGTGGTGCCTGCCTTGCTGTTGTCCTGGAGTTCACTGGGCATCTGGTCTGTAATAAATGGTGAGCTTTAGGCCAGTGAGAGAACTCTGTCTCAAAAAGAGTAGGGTGGTGCAACTGAACATACATGCATGATTTCCCACTGGCCTCCATGTGCATGAACACATGTGCAAGTGGATTTGCATATAAACTTGTGCTCCCACACATAGGAATATACGTACACTCAAGCATACACCACACAAACACAACACACACAAAGAACTGTGTCACTTATTTTAAACATCAAACATCTCTTTAATAAAATGTTTATGGGAATATAGATTTAGAGTTTATATTTATTTTGTATCTTTTCAAAATTCTAAAGTCTTAAAATCACTAGAAAGTGATTCTATGAGATTATATACAATATTCATTTCAATACTAACCTCTTTTTCTTTTGAATAAAGTGTACATTAAAATACTTTTAGGAATTTTGGTTCCATAATACAAATAGTTTCTGAAACCAGTTTCTCATGGCAAAAGTAGTAGTCGTATTTAAAAAATAAGCAGATTTGATATTCAAAAAATAGCAGCATAGTCATAAAAGCACCAGTATATTTTGAAGTATGAACCATACAGATGATTTAAATCCTGTACCTGGTTTACATTTCTGTAATAAAAGGTGCTAGCCTGAGATGATACTCAAGAACCTTGTCACCCTATCATCTTTTATCAGTAACTCTTTATCTCAAGAAGGAACAAGTTGCCGGGCGTGGTGGTGCACGCCTTTAATCCCAGCACTAGGGAGGCAGAGGTAGGAGGATCACTATGAGTTCGAGGCCACCCTGAGACTACGTAGTGAATTCCAGGTCAGCCTGGGCTAGAGTGAGACCCTACCTCAAAAAAAAAAAAAAAAAAAAAAAAAAGAGCAAGCACCAAATTAGTGAGAAAAAGTATATTAAAAATGATGAATTTGAAAAGAAATGTAATAAAAGTGCAAATGTTCTTTCCCCTCCACTCTAACAGTACTTACAGGAAGTACAAATGATTTTAGTTAGTGCACCTCTATTAATGTCTTGAGCAGGACCCCATTTCCTTAACAATTTGTAAGTTGACCTTCACTCTAGTGCATGATCTCCCATGTCCTCAGAAGGCTTCCCTCCCCACTTAATTCCAGTTGATCTTTGAACATATGCACAGACATCATCTGTGATTCACCTTGAAGTCAGATATTATTGTCACCTGTAATAACAGTTGTCATTTCCTTAAGTGTCATGTTTGAGGTCATGGTAGAGGCTTCTGTTCCTTCCCACTAACCATCCTGCCACCTTGGCATTCCTCCTTTGAGACAACTTTGTTGTCACTGTTGTAGTCAACTTTCTCTGTTGCTATGAAAAAAGAACCCAAGCAAAATCGGCTTGTGGGGGAAAGGGTTTATTTGGTTTATGGACTCAAGAGGAGACTCCATCCTGGCAGGAAACACGATGACATCACCAGAGGGATGGACATCACCTCCGCCACAGCACTGCAAACAGTGGCAGGAAGGTGTGCCAAACGGTGGCAAGGGGAAACTGGTTTACAACCCTCATAAGCCCCCCCACAACACAGCTCCATCGAGGTTGTAAAAACCAAACTGCTATCAGCTGAGAATCAATCATTCAGAACACATTCATTTGTTTGTGGGGGACACCTGGATCAAACCATGACAACCACTGTGAGGATCCATGGGTGCTTGTGCTTTGTGAGGACTCCAGGTTGACAAAGTCAATTTGTGAATCTTTATAGAAGCTGGCAGCTTTCCTATCTCTGTTTGAGTGCTGTTTTATCCTCAGGGATAGCAAAGCTTCAGTGCTTATGCTACAATATATTTAAAAATATCAGGTCTTTTGGCTTTTATTTGTGGTTGCTATCAACACCTCCCCCAACCCCCACACTTAAAAAAAACAGTGGAATGGGTAAAACAAGAAGAAACAAATGTTAAGAAATGGAATGAAGCATGGCTATCAGTGCTCAAATT
>PVHP010020917.1:0-29981 GCA_004024765.1 Zapus hudsonius | reverse complement strand
ACAGACAGACAGACAGACTATGGGCATGCCAAAGCCTCTTTCTGTCACAAATGAGCTTCAGACATATGCACCACTTTGTGCATCTGGCTTTATGTGGGTACTGGGGAATTAAACCTGGGGAAGCAGGCTTCACAAGCAAGTCTCTTTAACCACTGAGCAATCTCCCCAGGCCTGTTTATTAAATTTTGAATAAAGACCTATCTGTCTTGGTGAGCCAGGTATGATAACACACATTTGTACTTCTAGCACTTGGGAGGCAAAGGTAGGAGAATTCCTCCGAGTTCAGCCTATGTAGTGAGTTCAAGGCTAACCAGGGTTACATAGTAAGACTCTGTCTCAAACAATCAAAGCAACAATAACAACAAAACAGCATTGTGTAAACTCTTTAGATAATCCTGTAAATCGATTTGACTTTTTTTTTTCTAATTAGTATGCCAGCTAGTAGTTTGGAATGAGTACATTCAAGAAACCTTTACTGAAGTAATTTAAAATGTTGACAACAACATAAGACAATGAATAGTGGTTTCAATTTTTTCTTTCTTACTGTTTGTAACTCTAAGCTTGCTATGTCTTTTGTGTGTGTGTGTGTGTGTGTGTGTGTGTGTGTTTGTTTTGTTTTGTTTGAGAGGTAGGGTCTCCCTCTAGCCCAGGCTGATCTGGAATTCACTATGTAATCTCGGGTTGCCTTCAGACTCCCAGTCACCTCCCAGGTGCAGCCTGGCTGCTATGTCTTTTTCTTCCATAGTGATGGTTATGTACAAATGCTTGAAGACTGTGTCCAGGAAACAATTCACGAACATACTGAGCTTCTACAAATTCAGACGAGCGAGAACAGTCCAGACACCAGTGTCTTCATCTTCATCTCATTATCATTATTTGAAGTCAGGTTAATGTGTTTCTATAGCATTCTCTGCATGTGTGTGGTTTGTATATGTAAATGTGGTTGCACACCTGAGGCAGAATCACATGCTCCCCACTGTGACCCAAGGGCTCCTGGGCTTCTCCCATCTCTGCCTCTCATCTCGCCGTAGGTGTACTGGGATTGCAGAGACGCACTCCTGCATCTGTCTTTATGCTTGTCCACTGAGTCATCTCCCCAATTTTGAGAAACCACTCTTATGTGGTCACACCAATGGACCCAACCTCTGTGGGCTTGCGCTTCCTGCTTTGGGATTGGTGAGCCTGAAGGAGAGGAGCAAACATCACCCAGACAGAGTTAGTTGTCTTCTGGCTTCTTTTCAGGACCTAGGCTTTCCCCTGGACTTCTAGAGCACCTATAAGAACACGGGGCTTGAGGGCTATGGGCTCTGACACTTTCAACCGTGTAATCCAAGGTAATCTGCTTGTTCACACTGAACCTCCATTACTTGTTCCCAGATGAGAACACTAACACCTGCTTTCCCATTTGCTTTGGAGACTTAGAGGTGGAAAAATAAAGACAGGGACGCAGCACAATTGGATTTCTGGCGCACAGCAGGTGTTCGTGCATGCGGGCTGCTTTTACACTCTGCATCATCACCGTGAAGATCTGGGGCAGGGTGTAAACATCCTGCATGGCCCAGGTGGCCACCGGGACTCTCCGATGGTTAGTGCTGGTGTTCTGTCAAGAGGCTGGGAGCCTGCAACTAGTTCTTGGAAAGTCGGATTCTCAGAGGCAGTTTACTTACCAATGAATGATCTGAGATGGTCTTGCATTCTTGGTGTTTTGGTTATAATTATTGCTATACAGGTAGCAATCTTTAACTGCAGGTAGCAAAAAGAAATCGTAGTAGATGCCTTCAGGACTTTAAACATCCATCGACAGAGCCACAAGTCCTTAGAATGCACGTGCACTTATTACGTATGTGCAGTGGCTTTCCAGGGCTCTGGCTGAAACTGAGACATGGTTTCATATCATACTTAGTGTGAACACAAGAACTTTCTATAATGTTAATCCAAAGACGTTTTATTCTGAGTGTACCTGCCTCCCTGGTTGAAGTTCATGTTGTGTGCAAGACAATTAACGTAAAAAGGATGTTATCACTCTCATCTGAAAGAAAATACCGTCTTTCATTTAGCATATGCATTGCCATCAAGTCCTTGTACCATGTGCAGGTTCACAGAAACATTTCATTTGCTTCTACAAAATCTCGACAAAGGGCCTTAGGAAGATGGCTCAGTGGGTAAAGGGACTTTCTTGAATTGAACCCATAAGAGAGACTAGCATAACATACACCGTTAGTTTATATGTTTAATTTTTCAGCTACTATAAGGAAGCCTAACCAGGTGGGCTGCCAGTTTACTTCATCAGTTTGCAGTAAATGAAAGCTTACAGATAGCTCCAGGAGGTGACAAAATGCAGGTGGTGGGCTGACGAGCTTTGTGGCCCTCTCTGGAGCTGGTCAGCCATGTCCTTTCTCAGGGCCACTTGCCACCTGCCTGCCACCCATGAAGGCTAGGTAGGCACGTGAACAAATTCTCTAAATAAATTCTCTAAATAAAATAAAGGAATTGACTTTTGGGTGGAGTTGGGGGGGGGAACCTAATGTACAAATAGAAAACTCTGGAAAATGCAAGACTTTCCAAGTAGCCCTGGGGTAACCTGGCGAGATGATCTCTAGCTTTCTGGCCTGGCCCGTTCACAACTCATCCTTGGCAGAGTGTATGGCTCGTGCCCCAGCCAAATCAAACCAAGCTTCTTTTGCATTGAGGAAACTCCACTGCCATACACAAAATCATCCGCTTGCAGATGGAACTTTCCTGTGGACATTATTTTTGTTTTCAGTTTTACAATTTTCTTTATTTGGAAGAAAAAGGAGGAGGGGGAGGAAGAATAAGAAAGGAGAGACACACACACACAGAGAAAGAGAGAGAGAGAGAGAGAGAGAGAGAGAGAGAGAGAGAGAGAGAGAGAGAGAGAGAATTGCTTGTCATTGAAAATGAACTCCAGACACATGTGTGACTTTGTGCATCTGGCTTTACATGGGCACTGGGGAATTGAACCTACATCATGAGGTTTATGCAAACAAGTACCTTTAACTACTAAGCAACCTCCACAGCTCATTGTGGACAACTTTTATGATATGGATTGTCTACTATTTTCTCCTCCTCATATTTCTTCTCTTCTTTGGTGTTTTGAGACCGAGTTTCTCTATAGAGCTTGGTTGGCCTGACACCGGTCATGGAGTTCAGACGCCTGCCTGTCAAGCATGGACACCTAGAATTTGCTCTGGGGAATCACCCTGTCCATAGTGTAGATGGGGTGGATTATCTCTCTCCTCCCTCCTCCACCATCCAGGACTTCAAAAGTTTCAACTAATGATATATATGCTGGTAACAGCAATGGTTGTAATTCTATTAGTGCCATTTTGGAACATTTTGTAATAAAAAATGAATGGAATTCATTTCTCAAGAGAGAATCCCTCTGCTCCTCCAAGATTTTAGTAGATGTTTATGAAATGTGTCGTTACATCCTTAGTTACCTCCCTTCCACAGTGCTGAGGTGAGATGAACCACAACCTGCCTATTCAGATGTAGCAAGATTTAAAGAAAGAGACAGGAAAGCATATTCTTTATAAGCGTTTTCTTTTTTTTCTTTTTCAGAATTTAAGCTTATGAGTATCTATGCTCACTATGTTCATAATTACAATTTAATATCTGCATACAAAAGCTATGTAAAAATCCATTTTCCCAAATATACAAATTTTCTTTTTGGATAGTTTAAAACATTTTGATCACAGATTTCGACAATTTTAGGCTGAAAAAATATTACCCATCTAGCAATATCACTTAATACTGTTTGCAAAACACAAATCTTCCACAGTCTGTAAATCTCTGTATTCTGTACCAGTTTTCTGATTCTCAGGGCATTAAAAACATGGAAAAAGTGTCTTCTCTGAAAAGAGCATTGAGACCTGATTTGGCTGTGTGACCTCCAGGGAAAGATGCCAGGGTCATAAGGAAGAATCAAAGGAAGGAAATGGCATGAAGTTATGCTGGCTCACCATACCCTGATCCTTCTGTGGACAATGCATGTGTAAAGCATTTTCTGACTTACATTGTGCTCCATACTGTCTGCAGCCATAGAGGACAGATGAAGGTTTGATTGTCTTATGCATAAGGCGGGTCAGCTTTAACTGCAACAGAAAGCCACACACAGTGTTGTACCTGCAGGACTGCTCTCAAGGAGGAGGCATGTGGAGTTCATGTGGAAACACTAGTTTTGCATTTGCAAATATTTATACAACACAGTAAAAATTCTGTGATAAGGCCAAACCTTTTTCTCTCTCCCTAATCTGTCTTTTTTTGTGTGTGTTTTTAATGTATTTTTTTTTAAAGATTAAACTAAAGTGTTTCAATTGTAAAAAATACACACCGGGCAAATCCTTACCTGGATAATAAATATCTACATCACAGTACAATAAAATTTCTTCTCTATAAAATTTAAATATGGATCAGTCGATCACTATCAAAAGGAACACTATGCTAACGTTTCCATATTATTAAAATAATAGGAAAAATTTGGAGCTTATTGTAGCGCCTGCTGCCATCGCCACTGGGAAGGGGAGAGATTCAAATGTCGTCGTCATTCCTTTAGAGGAGGAGCTGTGGCTTACTTAGTCACTGAAGTTCCTGAAGAAGGGTCAACCTTACAAATGCTGGCTACATGTCAGAACCCACTGAGACTGATTTCATAATGACTCATGCAGCACAAGGTCATAATGACAGAAGAAGGTCCACTGAATAAAGGTGACAGTGACATGCTCTGACGCAGGGGAGGGGCCAGGGCTTGGGCTTCTGCTGGCCACTTGCAGCTGTGAGGACAGTGCGGAGCAGATCCACCCTGGTGCTCTCCTGCTGGTCACACTGCACGCGCAGGTGGCCCGGCGCTGGCTGAGGCCAACAGACGAGCATACCATTGAGGACTGAAGCTTGTTTGATCAGACAGAGCTGAGAGGCGGCAGGTGGTTTTCAGTAGAATCATAAAGGAGGAAAGAGCTTAGTACAATTTTCCAGTTTCTGGAAGTCCTGCACATGGACGTTGAAGAGCAAAGATGTCCACCTGGGGTACAAACACGTGCACACGTGTGGTGGTGCACCTACAAGCACGTGTAAGTTAGCATCCCGGTGGGATTGGTGTTCTCCTTGGTTGGATGTCTCCCCATGATGGACAGATGGGAAGATTCTTTCCACTAGGTCCATACTTGATTTGAAAGTCTGGACCAATTAACATCAAAAAAAAAATTGGGAGCAAATCTCTCAGAAGCTTCATGAGATGGAATCTGGAATGCTCCTGAGCCCAGCCAGTTTCCAGGGATCAAGTTTAGTCTCTCTAACGCTGTTTTTCAACCAGAAGCAGTGAGGAAGCAGACAACCTTGAACATGACCGCTAGACGGAGGCCTGAGGGACTGGGAGGACTACTATGGGCACCGCAGAGCTTGACCAGGGCCCCATGTGGTTGATGTCCTCTGGGATCCCACAAGAGCAGGAAACCAGATGCCCCAGGCACCTGGGAGCCTGTCTGACACCCCGCCTGCTTGCCTCCTTCCCTCTCTCTCCCTTTGGAAAAAGAGCTTGTCTCAAGGCAAGTTTCTCAGTTTCCTTGGGGATGAGAGGTGGCTGCGGGCACTCTGTCTCACGGACAGTCACGGTGAGAGCAGTGAAGGAGGAGGCCGGCTAGGGGCCGCCTCACCCCAACATGACCATCTTGCATAGAATCCCCTTGCTTCTCACATAATCTCATCACCAGGTTCCACAGGGATGTTCTAGTTCCCTTTTCCTGGAAGTTAGTGCATCGCCCTTCCTTCTAGCTCATTTCCAGTCATTCTTGGGATCTTTGGTGCTGTTCTTTTTCAAGGCCATCCTGACTTCCTCTGAGCAGTTGACCAATGTTGTCTCAAATTCTGATTTTGAATCAAATCAAATATGTGTTCCATAACTGCTAGCGGGCCATACTTTTTGTCTAATACAGCTACAAATTAGATAAGGAAATAATTGAAAGAATCACATCTCCTCCCTACTAGAAGTCATGCAATACTGAGGGTGAGAAGAATTTTAGAGACCATAACTTATAAGCTGGGCAAAAACACCAAGACCTCAGGTCCTAAATCTCCCAGTGGACAGTGTACAAACTTGAACCCAGGCACCTGACTTCCAGCTCGGCCAGTTGTACTCCCTAAACCTAAGAGAAATGATTTCACATGGTTTTCACAGTGACTTTCACTCCTGTTTTGAAGGTAAATCCCATTCATATGGCTTATTTTCCCCAACATTCCAGGATAAGGCATTAAGAGGAAGGCGAAGGGATAGTGTACCTACTGTGCCAGTGGGAATGGTTACATTCATTGCGTGGATGCCTTCTTTGCCCATTGTCAGATGTTGAGGTGCTGAGATGCCTTGGAGGCAGGCTGGAGAGTAAAGAAACAAAAGTTTACATGGTCTAAAGGTGTTTCTGTTGAGTTTCTGTCAGGGCCACAAAGGAGTTAGTGGTAGAACCTGTCATGTTTAGAGAGCCAGGGGAAAGGAGAACCAGGAAACATCTGTGGTTAAAGTTAGGAGCTCCAGGAGGCACTACTGTCCATCCATCAACCCAGAAAACCCCATGTGATTTCTGCCCAGGACTCCAGTTTAAGCTTGTGGACCTCTTAGAAGACTGGATCCACTGGGAAATCCATTGTTGGTTTGATAGAGATGCAGCCTGGGCGAGGACCCTCCCTATGCCACCAAAAGGGATGGCACCCTGCAATCCAGGCTTGAGCTCTGTGGGAATGGCCTGTGAGTCTCTGGTGATGATGCCTTCCTCTGCGAGGTAATCCCATGTGAGATTTTGGACAATACAGTTACTAACGTTGGTGAAGATTTTCAATTTCTTTGGGCCTCCTGAAGAAAATGATCTCCTCGGTGGCCTCTAAGCAAGCACTTGAATGTCTTTGAGTCATACCCTTATGTAGCATGAATTACATCCCCAGATTACAAAACAACATTGAAAGGACAGCTGACTCGTTAGGGTGCAAATATTCCAGTACATTCCAAGCTGCTGCTTGGAGAGAATAAATACGTGCTGACAACAGCATGCTCCTGTAGAGATGGACGTCTGTTGGCACTTCCCTAACAAACTGAAAGCCACTAGGTGTTCTGTGCTGTGCTAACCTCAGCCCTGCAGCAATCAATGTGACTTGGGTCTTAGTTTTAAGGCGACTTTAGTCTTCAGTGCCATTTGGCTGGCTTACGTCTCTGACCAGGGACAGGTGGGAGCTGGTGATGGCTCGGTGCTGGTGAAGTAATGAGTGTCCCCCACTCCACGTCCACTGCCGAGAACCCTGCGAAGTGCTCAATCAAGGACTGAGAACAAAAGGCAATAGTTACAAGTACCCGCATTCAAGGGACAATTTCATCCCTGTTTGTGCCAAGGATGAACCCCAGTCGACCCCAGATGATCCCTCCCGACACAATGAAACAAACAAAAGAGGGAGGAGGTGGAATGAGTGGACACCCAGTAGTGCTGCAGGAATTATGGGAATGAATGAGTCGGCCTAATCCTCGAACACTTCCAGGAAGAGCGGGGGGAAGAGCTCCGTGGGACACTCCACCTTCATGTGGAGGAAGCGGCTGGCATGGCAGGCTCCAATCATCCGCAGGTCCGTCACCTTCATCAGAAGTTTTGGCCAAAAGTGTGTCACGTGGTGTTTCCGGTAATTGATATAGTGTTCAAAGGCCAGCAGGAAGCTGTCTTGGTATTTCTCTATTCTCTCCACACAGGCGAGCCCTGGGCGATCTGATAGGAGGAAGAAGATGGAGAGGAATTAAGAGGTGGGAAGATCTGGGAAGGTCAGCATTCCTGGGAATGAGCTGGGTTGCAGCTTGGACTCTGGGATACTCTGGGGACGAGTGACAGCAATTGTTCAGCTCAGAGCAGGCACGTCACCCTGTTGAGCCCAAATAAGGTGGTGCCTCCCTCCTAGGGTAACCGAGCTGGCATATTCTGGGCATGGATTTTGAGTTTTTCCTTGCTGCCTGGCAGACAGGAAAGGACAAGCCCGGATCTGAGGGAGAGCGGGGAGAAGTGAGAGAAACTGGAGACATTGAAAGAGGCCTGGAGGCCAAAGGAGGAATGCTGGGCCAAGAAACCCCTTGAAAACCAAGAACGACAACATCTAATTTCCTGTCATTTGTTCCTAATTCTGTAGTCCTCAGACATACCTGTGGTAAAGCTCAATTTACCAACTGGGCACACTATGAGATTAACAACCATTAGTGTGAATATGGTTTCTCTTTCTCAAGGGTGGTTTCATGTTTTGGCATACACAGATCACCAGCACCACACTTCTGTTCTGAGACCATTCTATGTAAATGTGTCATGAGCAAGCTAATAGTCACCTGAAAATCAGATGTCCCATAAGTGACTGCTGGCCAGGAAAGGTAGGCAAGATTCACATCACAGGAGGAATGGGATTGTGTGGGATTTTATTTTTTGGAATTTTCTACTTAGTATTTTTTGTCTGGTGTATTGGGCCACTTGACCATCCTGACACCCAAGGACCAGTTACAAGTTTTGGATCATACAGGTAAGTGAAAGCACGGGTAAGGAGGGACTAGGAAACCCTAGTAGACTAGCATCCTAGTCGAAACAAGCTACCTGGGCTTTGGTTGGCCATGATTTGGGGGAATCAAAAAGAAAGGAGGCTCTGAGTCATTCTAGACTCTCCCTGTGAGGAGAAAGAGAGAGCCACAGTGGGTGAGGGGCCGAGAGAGAGGAGACTGCGACCATGGAAAGCCTGGAAAAATGAGAGACCACAGTCCTCCCATGGCACGTGGAGGGAATGCAAGTTTCAAACCAATGCTAAAGGGATGGCAAGAAGAATGGGCGGAGGGGCAGGGAATCTGCAAATACTTGGAAGATAATTTAAAACTGATGAAGTCCTTAAAGAGCCAGGAAGCCCATGCACCCTTGGGCTCCATTCTCTGCAAGTTGTTGTTCACAGTTCTGATAGAATGGCAACATGCTGGGGAGAGGGGACTTCACAGAAATGTGTGAGGCTGAGGCTAGCTGTCTACATGCAGTGCTGAGAGAAGGGAGCACACACTTCTGACATACCCTCCAGATGGCTAGTTTTCCACAGCGGCCAAAGCACTGGGCGCCTCTTCTCCTGCTCAGCTTCCTGCCCACTGGCTCTCCCTCATTTCTTGCTGAAGGAGAGGAGCTGAGACTGAAGCTAGCAGCAGACCCATGCCCACAGAGTCCAGGGACCCTTACCTGAAGACATGAGCAGGACTGCCTGCAGGAGGGCAACTTCTGTGTCGTCCAGGTTGAAGGATGACAGAGACATGCCCAGGTCGAAGATGGCATCTGACACCACCCCAAGACCCCCATTTTTCAGCTGGCCCCGGGTCACTGCCATCTCCCCGTTCAAGGTTAGAGTCTCGCTCTCTGGATCGTAGCGCACGGCAGCGCGGAGGGACATGATCTCCATGCAGCAGCCTTTGAGCAGGATGATCTGGTCTTCACACGGCAGCTGCAAAGAAGCGACAGGTGCCAGGCAATGGTGCCAACAGGAGAGCCACCCGGGGCCATACACGGGATCTTCCCTACCTGCAGACTTTCAACCTTCTTGTCTGCTTTAAACATTTATTTTCTCTCCCTCCCTCCCTCCCTTCCTCCCTGCCTTTCTTCCTCCCTCCCTCCCTCCCTCTTTCTTCCTTTTCCTTCCTTTCCCTTCTCTCTCTCCTTTCTTCCTTCCTTTCTCTCTCTTCTTTCTTTCCTTCCTTCCTTCTTTTTCATTTCTTTATTTCTTTAAAAGAATGGTTGCACCCTAACCTTCTGCCATGGCAAATTTACTCCAGAAGCATGTGCCACTTTGTGCATCTGGCTTTATATGGATACTGGGAATTGAATTCAGGTCATAAGGGTTTTCAAGCAAGAACCTTTAACTACTGAGCCATCTCTCCAGCCCATTTTGTTTTGAGACAGGGTCTCACTGTGTATCTCTGGCTGGCTTGGATCACTAGGTAGACTAAGCTGGCCTCGAACTTGTGGAAATCCTCCTGCCTCTGCTTCCTGACTGCTGGGATGACAGGTGTAGGCCACCATGTCCAGACTTCAATCACCAAATTGGTGAGATGATCAACCCCACTGGGTTCAGTGAAGGACAGTCAGTGCAGGGAGGGGCTGTCACAGTGATAGCAGCTGAAGTCTACTCAGTAGGTATGGTTCGGGTGTGCACTGTTATCCGATAGAAATACCTCAACGGTTCTCAGAGATGGGCATAAGTACAACTCCATTTTATAGATGAGAGAACACAGGTCTGAAGACAATGACTGACCTTGATCAAGAGGCTGACTGTTACAGTAGCCTGTGCCCATAGACACTGGACAAGCAAGGATGATGTGTCCCCAGGGAAAGTGTGCATTCCAATGCGTGTGCCCTCCAGGGTTCCCCAAAGACAAAGAAAGTCAAAGAAGGAGGACACAAGGAGTCACAGAGAACCTGGCTCTGTGAGGGCCATTTAGCTTTCATCTTCTGAACTAAGAAACACCCTACAGCCATCTTGCTGGGATATGTTGTAGAATTGTATAGAAGGGGTGTAGAGATGGTTTAGTCAGTAATGTACTTGCCATGCCATGAGTTCAAATCCCCAGCACTAATGTAAAAACCTGGGCATGGTGTCCTAGCAGCAGGGAGGGAGAGGCAGGAGAATCCTTGGGGTGTGCTGGCCAGTGAGTCAGTAAGAGACCGTGTGTCCAGAGCAAGGAGGGAAACAATTGAAAAAGACACCCAAGTCAACCTCTGGCCTCCACACGTGTGCACACATGTGCATGCACACAACATAAGTTCACCTCTTTAATCTAATTTTCCCATATGTAAACTGGGATGAATGATGGCTGTCCTGCGGATCTGTCATAAAGGTTTCATTACATGTGAGCAAACTTCAGTTCAGTTTTTGGATTAGTTTCCTAGGCCTGGAGTCAGGGCCTTGCATGAGGTCAGCTAACCAGTGCTGGCGGAACAGAGAAGTGGGCAGGCACCATCCAAGCACAGCATTTCTGACTCTGTTTCTATATGATGAAGCCCTGCTAATGTTAAATGATATGAAGTAGCCACAATTCCTGGAAAGTGACAGAACTACTCTGAATAAAAAGTAATACAGGAAAAAAAAAACAACCAATGTCCTCACCTCACAAAACATAGGCAACTTTTTGGCAAAATCCACCACTCTGGTGATGGCTGGGGTGATGATCTTGGTAAAGTGGCTGAAGGCTTCCAAGTCGACCTTCCCGCCTTCTGGGGCATTCACAATGGGCGCTTGTCCAATGTCTTCTGGCTGAGAAGAGAAACAAGGATGACTTCAGTGAAGCTGAGGCTAGCTTGGTCTCTTACAGCTCCTGTGGCAGGAAGTGCTGTGAGCGCGTATGTGCTGTGGTTTGAGTGCCTCTCGTGTGTGTGTGTGTGTGTGTGTGTGTGTGTGTGTGTGTGTGTGTGACTACTTATGCACAGAGTTATTTCTTTGAGTAAAGGTGTGTGTCTTGGACACTGTTTTAATAAGCCCGAGAGAGAGAGAGAGAGAGAGAGAGAGAGAGAGAGAGAGAGAGAGAGAGAGAGAGAGGCAGAGAGAAGAAAGGGGAGAAGGAAGGATAGGAATTGGATCCTACCTTTGTTAGCAGAGGGTGTGCAGGTGTGCTTAGGCAGGAAGTAGACATTCTGGAGACACTGAGATGGCATTTCTGGGGCATTGTGTGTTCTGAAGGGAGCGTGCCTGGAAGGTGGGCACCGTGTGGGCAGGGGTGGTGCTCTAGCAAGCAGGGCCCTAAAGGCTCATTCCTGCTGACCCAGCTGAGGCTCACGCTCCTTCCCTTTGGGCCCCATGGACTTCGGTTTGCAGTGGGTTCTGAGAGGCCCACCTCTGAGCTGCTTGATGGGAACTGTGTTGTGCAAACACTGGGGCAGGATGGGAGATCCCTTGGTCTTTATGTTTCCAGGGCATTTCTCTGCTCTCTGCTTGCCCTGGAACCACCCATAGCCATGCAGTGCCTTCCCTCCCACTTTCTCTTATAGACTGAGCTGAGGGAAAAGGGACATGGTCCTTCTTTTGAGTGCTGCTGCTCCCTGCATCCCCCGGGTCCTCTCTGGTCTTGTCACACTACCAGGAAGCTCCCCTTCTCTCGCTCACCTCCTGCCTCTTTCATAAGCCTGTTAGGAAGATCATTTGGCAAAAGGATCTTGGGCATGCATTCACTAAGGTAGGGAGCTTTCTGAAACATTGTCATCTAATAGGTAGATGTGTGTGCATGTATGTATGTGTGTATGTATGTATATACATGTATGTATGTATCTCTGTGTGTGAACATCTGAGCATCTCAGAAGAAAAATTTAATGACATGGTTTTGGACTTGAATGCAAGTGGCTATCGGTGGCTCTCCTCTGCCTTAAAGGGTATGTTCAGGTTAGCCATAAACTCTATGCAAACCAGTCAGGAGAAGTGAGAGCTTGTGAAAGAGGGGTAAGGAATGGGGGGAGGGGATGACTTAAACATGAAGCTAAACCAAAATTGGTTCAAAATCATAAAATCCTTACATACATAATGTAACCTATTAAGTAGTGGGCATCGTCTGGCAAGAGGGGCCGTGAATAGAAGGGGAGAGAGTCTAAGCCCATGAAAAATTGATCAGTCTGGCAACTCCTGGTCCCAGTCACTGGTTCCTTCCTTCACAGAGCTGTTGACCATAGTGACCTATGAGGTCCTAAAAACAAGACAGGATTCTGTCAAAGCTCTTGAATACCCACCCCAAGCCTGAGGTAAGACCCTGCTGCTGAAGAAACCACAGAAGCCATCTATCAGCACCTAGAGACCCTGCAAGGTCCAGAATGGTAACCAGACAAATGGCAATTTAAGGTCTTGGGGCCTTGGTGGTGGTGGAGGAACTTCAGGCTCGTGCCTTTCCTTTGGATGACTGGGATAAGATGCTGACTCTAAATGATGAGGTACCAGGCACTTCTGGGTCAGGGGTGACTGTCACTTTCATTGCACTTGGTAAGGACACAAGGCAACTAAGTCATAGAGTGGTGACCTAATGTGCTCAAGGTCGTACAATTAAGGAGGGGCTGAGGCCATGCCCACTGCACATGACCAGGCTCCTCTGCCTGCTTGTGAAGTGATGATGGACTATGCTTGTCCTATGACCTGCCCACAAGGACTACAAGGCCGAATCAACCCTCCCTGCCTGACTCCTATGTCCCTGTCTACGTCCCTTCTGAGGCTGTCCCCATTGAGCATGTGGCCATCAGACTCACCCAGGAGGGGGCAGACCTGTCCTGACTCCAGTTTCCCAAGCCACACCTCTGAAGGTGAGCTGGGGAGGGGAACAATGTCACAGTGTCAACAAAGGGTGATGACAATGTCCACAGAGGAGGCTATGGTGGGTGTGGGGTTTGTGCCAATATCTTCCTACCCATAGAAGATGTAGAAATGATGAGCCATCCTTCTCTGCCCCTTCTCTGCCCCTTCTATGTCCCTTTCTGTGTCCCCTTCTGTGTCCCCTTCTATGTCCCCTTCTGTGTCCCCTTCTATGTCCCCTTCTATGCTCTCTTCTGTGTCCCCTTCTACACCCCCTTCAGTGCCCCCTTCTATGCCCTTCTACATCCCCTTCTGTGCCCCTTGTGTGCCCTCTTCTGCTTTTCATCTCACTGTTCTTACATGCGGATTGTTGGCAGGAAGAGATTTCTGTAACCTCAGAGACCGCAGGAAACCAGGAAATGACATGATTTTAATACTTTTGGAAATAATTTTATAGCCCGGCTTTAGGCTTATTATGAAACATGCATGACTTTCACAAAAGTTATTCACTTGCCCATGGCTCATTTTCTCAAATGAGCATCTGAAACTCAAGTCAAATCACCACTTTCTTTCTAATTCGAGTTCTGGTCTTTGAGGGAAAATGATGAAGTAGCTATTTTGGGGAAATAAACCACTTACCCATTCCAGATAAATGAATACTTTTAGCTTTTATGACAACATATAATTTTAACCATTCACGACATGTCTATACTATTAACATAATAAGCCTTTTTAAAATGCTTTTTCAAACAAGATAGGACATCAGCTTATAAAAATCAATTAAATCATATGCATACCAGGGTTGCAAGCACAAAAAACGAGTGAATCCTGAAAAGCCTCTCTGTTCAAAACATAGTACATGGATACCATTTAACTAAGCTGTCTTAGGCAAGGAATCCCAGTGCCCTTGCAGGAGTAATTCACTGCTTAACAGAGTGTCATTTCTTCATTCTGAGCATAAATGCTCAATTGGATTGACCCTCTGCATGGAGTATCTATAAGTATGTAAACTGGGTGGGGCCCATGGCTGAACTGCACTGTCTGAGAATGGTGAGAATGGGCCAATGGAACTGAAGGCTCGGCTTCAATATTGGCTGAGCGCTGCTCCAGTCTACTGCCATGTAGCAAACTACCCTAAAGTGTAGTAGCATAATACAATTTAAAAATTCTTTCTCAATGTGCCAAGAGTGGATCACACTGCTAAAGGTCCTTTTTTATTGCCTCTATGGTACTGGGGATTGACAGAGAGCCTCTTACAAGCTCTCTACCACTGTGCTGTATTCCCAGCCCTCTGTTTGTAGTTTTGAGACAAAGTCACTAAGTTGCTCAGGCTTTGATTATTCTCCTCCCGACTTCTGGGATTTAACTATGAGAACGAACTGAGCACTTCCTGTGGACCTTACAAATAACTTTTCCGAGAATATTTCTGCTAAGTTCTTATCGTGGAACTTGCATTGAAGGTAATCTTACAACCACGAGTCAGCCTACTTAGAACAATGTAAGATTGGCTGTGCCTTAGATGGTGGTTTGAGTTAGCTGTCCCTCTTAAGCTCAGGCGTTTTGAATGTTTAGTTCCTGGCTGATGGCAATTTGGAGGGTGGAATCTGCTTAGAGGAGGTGTACCACTAGGGGGTGGACCTTGAGGTTTATAAACTCAGTTTTCCAGTGTTAGTTGGCACACTCTCCTGCTGCTGTTGTCCACCTGATATTGGTCAGGAGGTGATGTCCAGCCTCTGCTCAAGCCATCTTTTCCCTGTCATCATGAAGCTTGAGTCTGTAGGCCAAAATAAAGCCTTTCCTCCTACAAGTTGCTTTTGGTTGGGTGTTTTGTCCCAGCAACTAGAATACAACCTCAGCACCTTAGATTTCCTTTGCTCTGAGCAGTACAGCTGATCGATATTGACAAGGAACATTAAGAGATGCTGATGTGAACTTAAGCCATGCCCTTTGCCCCACTTCCTCAGTGACCTAGTTATACTTTTGATCCAGGACAATGTGTGCACGTGTAAGAGTTTTTAATTTATTGACTACTATTGAAGGTGATGGATGTTAAAAGTAATGAATTACCAACAAAAATGTTGAAAGCAACATTTTAGGGATAGCATCAGTGAACAGTGTGTGTATTTTCTAGATCAGCAGAGTTCACCAGTCCTGCCCCAAGTCCCTTCCTTTGAGCAAATGTTTAAAGATTTTTTTATAGTAAAGTTCCTTGTCCCTCACTCATGTGTGGCCTGTCCTTTGCCCATGTACTGCTGATTCTTCATGTATTGCTGCTTCTGCTGTTTAATAAAACTACCAATGAGTGCCTGTCAGCAGAAGCAGCAGCAGGTTCACTCCTGGTTAAACAAATCCAAGACTCAGTTTTCTTTCTTTCAGGCTCTGCTCTAAGAAGCAGCATGCCCACTGTTGGGTGAACAAATCCAAGAGTCAGTGTCTATAATTCTAGGACAGTGCCTCAGTTGGTCACAGACTCCTGAGTAGCTGAGATGACAAGTCTGTGCCACTGCGAAGGGTCCGTTTTGGAATCTTGTATAGCTGACAAAGCAGCTGTCCAGGTGATGTCATGAGAAGGCCCTTAATTATGTTCCCAGCACCTGGGCAGGTTCATACAGCTGCTATCAGGTGGCTGTCCAGGCAGTGTATTAGAAGGCTCTTCATCTATGTTCCAGCCTCTGGGCTGGTTAATAAAGCTGCCATTGGTGTGATGGTTGAGTTTTGGTATTAATTTAATTAGATTAGAAAGCAATTAAGAGACACACCTGGGCTGGAGAGATGGCTCAGCAGTTAAGGCACCTGCCCTCAGAGTCTAATGACCTGGGTTCAATTCCCCAGTACCATTTACACAAAGTGGTACATGCATCTGGAGATCATTTGCTGTGGCTAGAGGCTACTCAATCTCTCAATCTCTCTGTTTACCCTCTCTTTCTCTGCTTGAAAATAAACAAAAATATTTTAAAAAAGAGACATACCTCTTGGGCAGGTCAGTGAAGTCATTTCCAGGAAGGATTAATGGAGGGAGGAAGACTTTCCCTCAGAATGGGCAGCCATTCCAGTGGCAGCCTATATAAAATGGCTATAAAAGGCAGGACCTTCAACCTTGTTGCCCTCACTACTTGCTGGTCACACATCTATCCCCTGGCTGCCTGCCTTCATGGCAGTGTAGACTGGAGGCCAGCAGCTATCCAGGAATCCTCCTGGCCTTCAATGCCAGGTTGGGACTGTTGAGGCATCTGGCACTGTGGATTGAGCCACTCATGCTCACAGACTCTCGATCTAGCATGCAGTCATTATCCACCTGCCTAGCCTGCACCCCGTAAGTCAGTGTAGCAAGGCCCTTTTATGTTAAATATTCATTCTATCAGTTCTATTCTAGAGACTCCTGATTAATAGAATAGGAGCAGGGTTTTGCCATCAGGGCATCTTTCTGATTGACCTAGTACAGAGCAGTAGGCTTCTCTCTAATGGTGCTGATCTCTTTAATAATGACAGACCTTTTGTTGGCTTGCTCTCATTTCTTCCCTTGCCAATCTTCATATTTTAGATATCTTTCTACTTTGCATTTTTCTCTTTCAGTATAGGTCTGAATAAGAGCAGTCAATGGCAGCCATGGCCCCACCAGAACACTTGCTGTCTTGGAATTTCCTGCACCAAACAAATGATTCAATTACCTTTAAATTCAATCTCACTGAAGTTCTCAGGGCATGGGTAGAATACAGCCAGGTTCTTTGTAAGAAAATTTACATGCCACATACCACCTCTGGCCAAGTTCCTGACAGCCTTGTTCCCCTCTGAAACCTCATGAACTGGGCCTCCCCTGTCTGTGTTCCTCTCAGAATGCCTGCTGCTCTCCCACACTCACAATCAAATGATCATTGAACTCTCTTTAGTACTCAAGGGCTTTTCTCATCCAGTGTTCCAAACACTTTCATATTCTTCCAGCAAAACAGTTCTGAAACCCCATGGACAACATTTTAATATAAATTTTCTGTATCAGTTATTTTTTCATTGTATTAAACAAATGCTTGTCTAGAAGCAAGTTGAGTTGAGGAAGGAAACGTTGCTGTTGCTGTTTTTATTTTTCCCTACAGTTTTGAGGGGAAGTGTCATGGAGGGAAGGCATGGTGGCAGGGGAAGGAAGAAAGCTGGTCATATTGTGTTCTCTATGGGATTATGGGTAGCTCTTCTCTTTACCTGATGAACAAACTCTTCAAGTGGTTCTCTGTCTATGAACACATCATCCACTTTTAAATAACTGCACATTTTTGGAAATTTCAAATGTGTAACTTTCTTACAATCTTCAGACTTCAGACCAACATTCCTTTATTTCAGTATCATTAACAAATCTCCAAAGTGGCTCTAGATTGTAGTCTACCCAACTGTGTCGGTACTTATTGCTATGGCATTATCTCCTATGTGGGCAAGGGCACTCCAGGCAGGCCCACCAACTACATGTTCACTGAAGAGGTCCTGACATTTTACAGTATATTTTTGCTTTCATCTTTACCATCTACCACTATGACTGAAATCTTACAAAAAGCATTTAGTACTTGATGTCAGGTGTAATTGAAAAATTTCTTTTCAAAGCTGAAAATGGCAGTAGTTTTTCTAAATATGTTAAGGACTATCCCTTACTGAGTGCTGCTGGATATTAGATAATTAGAAGATATCATAGTTGTAGAGCAAAGATTTAGTTTCTCAGGTCACTGGTGGGAGCCAAAGCTGGGAGCCTCCAGAGAGCATGGTGTCAACATAAAAGGAGCTGAGCTGGTCAGGAACAGGAGCCACTCTCTCCTGTTTCCACCTGGGCCACCAGCTCTCCCTCTCTGGGCAGCCATTGTGAGACAAGGTTTGGGAAAACTCTCACATTGGAGAGAAGGGGGGGACCCTCAAACTTCTTTTCTTTCATGCTCATGTACTGGGAGTCCATCCAGTCCATAGATCACCACTGTTGGATTACCTACCCTGTATCATGAAAGCCAATCTAATAAGTTTTCTTTATAAGATATATTCATTCTATTGGATTGGTTCCTCCAGAGAACCTGAGTAACAGAATTGGGACTCTTTCCTTTCTCATACCCTTTCCCTATGGCTACTTTGGGCTTCCTCCCAGGATGTCACATTCAATGGATACTTGTCTGTTTACTTGTCTTTTGAGACAGGGTCTCTGTAGCCCAGGCTGGTCTGGGGTTCAATGAAATCTTTCTGCCTTAGCTTCCCAGTTCTATGATAACAGGTGTGATTCACTCAGCTCAGCTTCTGGGACTATTTTTGTTTTGATACAATAGTTGGCATCCCTCTCTAAGAGCTCCAAATGGGACCTGTAAAGCAGTCCTATCTCCTCTCCCTCCTCCTCCTCTTGTGGTGTAGGGGATTGAATGCAGAGCCTTGTGCATGTTGGACAAGCATTCTACTAATCGGCTCCCTATCTGTTTACACACACACACACACACACACACACACACACACACACACACACACACACACGGTTCCAGCCCTTGTAAAGCTTCTTATGAACCAGGCTTAGAAGCCACGCAAGCATCTCTTTCATCAAAATCCACTGTTAAGGAAAGTGGAGTGGGTCCTCCTCCGGTGGGTTATCTGTGGCAGACAACAGGCCATGTGCCAGGAGACAAGCATAGAGTGGCAGTGTGTTGCTACCACAGGTTGGCCAGGTACTGAAGGGTTGGTGCTGAATGGCGCATTGTTCCTGTCCCCTTGATGATGCAGACGTAGAAGGCAGCTGGCTGCTGGACTGAATTGCACAGTGCAGAAGATGGGACTCAGGAGTTCTGCTTCCCACAACCAATCTAAAAATAACTAGCTTGGAGAAGTTGTTATTTGTTGGGCATTGCCAGGCTCAGGCTGGAGCTTTGAGGAGGCTGTCCTGGGCTGTCAGGCATAAACTAGCCCTGGGTAGGAAGGTTGCAGAAGGCCCTGACTCTGAGAATCTTGCTCTGATCCCTGGACGCAGGACTGGGACTTCCCCCCCCCTCGCTGAGATGGGAGAAGCCAACAAGGGCTGCTCCCCCTCCCAGGGCACACAGGAATGCTGATAAGCCCTGGGTTTCATTTTCCTCAAAGCCAAGTAGCCTACTGTACCACAGAATCCCTTATAAGGACATAGTCTTCCTGCAACCTCAGAAATCTGCTACATGACCAGAGTCATGTACTTAACTCACACCACTCCTGTGCCACATGATCTAGCTATAGAGTCTGTTAGCCCCAACCTTGGGACAGTCCCTTATGCTAAGAAGGCATCAGCAAGCTACCTTATTATAGCAAAATGAGCCTGAGCTTACTGCACCCTCCCCCATATTCACTGCTACATTCTGCAGACATTTGTTGGCTTCAGATGGCTACTCATATAGCATAAGGTGAGAAACTACCATAGCTTTGAAGTCCTGTGAGACCAAAGAAGGATTTGCTTTAACTGTGATAAGGAAGTTAGAAAAAGATGAGCCCGGAGGATACCTGGGGAGGATTACCTGAACTTCCTGCAATCCATTGTAAATGTGTGAGTTGCTAGGCACTTGTAATGTCACTTACACATCTCTGTGCCCTACTATAAAATCTCTTTGTAACTGGGGCTCGGGGCCAAGACTTCTCTATGCTTGGACCACCCTGGCCTGGTGTAAAATTAAACTCCTCTCTCCTCTTACTGTGAAGGCTTTGTCTGTTTGTCACTGGGTATTTCTACAACAACTTCACCCCCACCAATCAATCACCTTGTGACCTGTACCCCTGCACCTCCTTCTCCCCCTGGATAAATGTCGTTCTCCCCACCAAATAAATGAGCTGTCCACGAGATTGTCTCCCGGTGTCTGTACCTGTCGTGTTCACACCACTCAACATCCTGTTCCCTCCAGCTCCTTAGACACCAGTGAATGGATGCACAGCAGAGCTCTCAGGGCCAAGGACCCACATACTTGATACTTGGATCAAGAGGAACAACTTTTTTGGTGGGGTTTAGAGGTGGGCTCTCGCTCTACCCCAGGCTGACCTGGAATTCACTCTGTAGTCTCAGGCTGGCCTCGAACTCACAGTGATCCTCCTACCTCTGCCACCATGCCTGGCTAAGAGGGACAGTTTTTTGAACAGATCAGGATCTACAAAAGACGCATGGCACAAGTCATGTCATAGTTCACAGGTGGGTATAATGGCTGCTCTGTGAAGTCAGCTTCCTAAAGAGAACTCAAGTGTGGAGATCATTTCATAACCCGGACCAAAGTAAAACACCAGCAAATCCCTTGGCACCATACCTTTTCAGCTCTTTCTATGGGTGATCTAGCCCAAGAAGGCTGTCAGGAGTTTCTGAGTTCAAAGTGCAACCTCAAGGCTTGTTCTTACTTTATACAGCATGCTCTTTTCTGTCTAGAACACCCTATTTATAGAAGCAAAGTCTTTCTTCACCCCAGTGCACAAGCACTCCTTCCCGACACACTTCCTGCCCTTTGTACATTCACCACCACTTGAATTGGTTTTCTTCAAATGTCTCCACAGGAATGTGGCTGACTTACTTTCTGGCATATAGTATCTGCTCAGTAAATCCTTCTTAAATCAATGCATAATCTCTAGAATATAAAAAGATGTACTTGAGTGATTGCCGAGACTTGTTGTTAGGCTAATATCCATTGTCTCTTGGGAGTAAAGGAAATAAACTCATGAAATTCTCTAGAGAAGTCCAGCATAGGCCCTGGATCTTCCATCTGGATTAGAATCTTACTTGAGTTTCACTCAAATCAGAAGGTAGCACCAGGACTGGAAGTGGTTCCCACAGTGTTCTTTTTCGGCTGACATCTGTGGGAAGGATAGGTTTAGACCTGTGGGTGCAGGACTCAATCTCACTATGTCCTAAATATATGATGTTGGAGTTGGCCTATTGGTCCAGAATTAGTGTGTTGTAATTTCCTGGCAGACACACCAAGGTGGAGGAAAAGATGAACCAATAAGAGACATTGCCCTTCCCCAAGATCTTTTTGGGTTTGTGGAGGTGGTGAGGTTGTGGGGGTGACAGGCAGGAGGTGCTGGATGCACCCATCCATCTCCCTTTCCTACCTGTAGGAGCTCCCACTTGTCTCAGTTATTTCTCTATAAGGTGCATCTGACCATCAGCTCTAACCCTAGGTTGGCATGGGAGTTGATGTGCAGAGCACACTTAGATTAACGCCTGGCCCGAGTAAGTGTTTAGAGGCCATCAGACAGTGGGGTTGCTGCTTAATGACCATAGTGAAGGTACCTGTCCCATGGCAGGAGGGTTATGCATACTTTTCTTTCCAAAAATTCCCTTGTTAAGTTTATTATCATGTTTACAAATCAACAAAGTCTATTACAACTGTTGGGGTACAGTTATAATCCCACCACAGTATCTCCTTACTCAAATGGAGAGGAATTCAGATATTCCTGGGGACATAGGCAGGGACCAGCCAGGCACTAATTCACAAGACCTTCATGTCATATCTAAGAGCAGGGTCAGTCTCTGAGGTGGCCAGGCCAGATGGAGTAGGTGGGCCATCTAATGAGGTGGATAGAGTTGGAACCAGAGGATCTGAGTTAGCTGCTGGGCCTGGTTTAGCCACTTTGTGCCATGTGATCTGAGGCAGCCACATATGGACTTGCACTTGATTGGCATGTCTATACAATGGGGTAGCAACACTAACCTTCTTCAAAGTTCCAGGAAGTCCATATGAGAAAGGACACCTCAGGAGTTTATAAAACCATCAGCAGCATGGGAACTGCCACAGGTCTGGAAAGGTCTGTCTTGTCTCTACACCCCATCCCCCACTGCTTCTCCCTCATTCTCATTTAGCTAATTTTTTGCCTTCTGCTGCTATAAGCTTAGCTGTGAGGTATTCTGAGGGCATGCTAAGAGGGGCATGGGTTGTGCGTAAGATGACCAAGTGTGGTAGGCTGGATGGCTGATAGTGAAAGGGATGCAAGGGGAAAGCCAGCAAACAGGTTATGAGCCTTTCTGACAGCTGGTCCAGGCCTGGCCTCCTTATCAGCAGACATGTTGAGATGAGGAGGCCCAGGAAGCAGACACAGTGGTGGTGGTGCCTCTCAGCATCAGGAAAATGCAGGCACTAATAGCAGCACCCCAGAGTGCTGAGGACCCCGAGTTGAACAAAAAAGCTGAATGGTGAGAGTGTTGGAAGTCTTACCAGGAACTTCCTCTTCTGCTTCCAGTGGCTGCCCTGTGCGTTGGTGGCCACGTGTGCCTCAGTGACTGTCTTGATGAGCTCCCATTCCTCATCCGTGGGCTCCGGCTTGTGGCCGATGGACTTCTGCAGCTCCTCCCGCCGCCTCTTCTCCCGGTTCTCCTCGATCAGCTTCCGCTTGGCCAGCCTCTTGCTGTCATCCAACACCACTGGGGGAAGAAAGGTGAGACATGTGGACACTTGCAGACCACACCAGGATAAAGAGGGCCACACAGGGTGTCCAGGGACATGCCACACAGGGGCATCATCTCCCTTTGGTAGTAAACAGCAAACTGCCTGTGACTCAGCTACTGGGCCAACATGAGCCCAATACCCAGCTCCCAGCACCGCCAACATTCTAGAGGCCAGGATTGGATCTAGAAACAACCTTTAGCTGTGACTTCTAGTGAGTTTCTTGTGCTGTTTGAACTTCCATATCTTCTTCTATGAAATGGGATCAGAAATGCCCACTGTACCAGGTGTTCAGTGCCATTAGGAAACAAGAGCTCAGTGAACAGAGCCACAGTTTTATCATTTGTGCCAAAGGAAAACGACAGCGGTAACAAGGAACCTGCACTTCTGTGGTTGTTTCCAAACCAGACTTTACACTACTCCTGGTAGTGACCAATAGGATGCAACATGACATCCCACTTAGGTGACAGTTCTAGCACTTGACAATTAGAAGGGACCTTAGTATCTAATCTGACTTGCTCCTTTGGAAACTGACATGGGGAGGTCATGACTGCCTAAAGTCACATAGCAAGCCCATGGCAGAGCCAGGGGAAGAAAGTCCAGGACCATGGACTCCAGCTGTAAAGCTCATTGTCTTGGACTGTGTGTGGATGCCTGGTAGAAAAGCAACAGACAGACCAGGAAGAAGAGACCCGGGGTGCCCGGCTGATCCACAGCCAGAATGCTCATCCCCAGGTCCTCTAGCCTGGATCAATTGTTAAGTCACATGAGCATTTATAAATGTGGAAGATGTGAAGGAGTCCCTTAAAATCACTTTGATTCACTTCTTCAAGTGTCTCAATGTGCACAGGCACATTTCCCTCCCAGTGTGCCACAGGCTGCTGCCTTGGAATGTGCCCTCTGGGATAGGCCATCATGGTTTCCCAGAGCAGAAATGCAAGCTGGACTCTGGATGGCAGCAGCAGGTCTTGGGACTCCAGCAGGGGCAGAAATTGTCTGATGGTAAACCTGGAGCTTTAAAATACCTTAGGAGCAAGTAAGAAATCCTCAAAAATTCTTTCCACCTGGTTGGACACTGAGTTCTTAACCTT
This sequence comes from Zapus hudsonius, assembly GCA_004024765.1. NCBI lineage: Eukaryota > Metazoa > Chordata > Mammalia > Rodentia > Dipodidae > Zapus > Zapus hudsonius. The sequence continues at coordinate 6,196 of PVHP010020917.1, read as the reverse complement.
GTAAATACCTGTATCCTAATGAAGTAATCAAATGGATATTGACATGGTAGTGATTTGCACAGTGACATTTGAGCATTTGTTGTGAGCTAACCATAGTCATGCATCCTGATAAAGATGTGCGGGGCCATTTCCATCTTTCTTATGAAAATGGCAGGATATTATCCTTGGAATTCTTGCTCTCCCTGAGAGAATTTTATTCATCACATAATAGAAATGGTAAGTATGATTATTTCCTCTTACATCAAGAAAAATTCTGATTGCCATTTCTTTCTCTCCTTTGCTCTTCTTTGCCTTTCCGAACCCTTTTAATGGATGATTGGACCCCCTCACAAAAGTGCAAAACACAATGGTAGTAGAAATCCCTGGTACTGGCAGTGGAGAGGCCACACGTTCGGAGTGACAGTGCTCTTCTCTGATGGTTAATTAATGTAACTGGCATAAAGCTGCCAGTGTGTGTGGGGCAGACCCCGGGGCTAATCTCACCACCATATGCTGTGGCGCTTTGAAAACTGTGCAGAGCAACTTCAGCTCAGATGTCTTTTTGGCTAAAAATACAAGCAACCAATGGCCAGATGATTCATGATGGAACATTCTACTTTGAATTCTTTAGAAATTCCTGAACACCATGATTTCTGCCAGTGCCCCACCTAAAGAAAGTCTACCCAATAAATTCCTGCCTCTGATTTTGAAAAACACACAAATACTGGTCTCTGAGACTCTCACCACATGAGCCTGTGTGTGAAAAGTGACCTGGGTCCACAGATGAGACATAGCATTTGTAGTGTAGCATGAGACAGGGCTGCTAAAGGCTACTCTTCGACCACCACGGGTTTGATTTCATCACTCTCCCTCCCCCGCCTGGGTGCTTTCCAAGTTATGGGTGGGTAAGGCAGGAGGAAGCATCCCCCCACCCCAGCAATCTTTCCCCCCCTTTGCCAAGCAAGCCTGCACGTGAGGTGAAAGGGTCTGTAAAGCAGGCCATCCCATACTCTCTGTGAGTGTCCCCGATTTCTTGGTTGATCTTGAACAAAACCCTTCCCCAGTCAACACTCTTCAAATACTAACCAAATGAAAAGACATCTACTTACAATCTGTTGCCATGCCAACGTAGATGCATTTCTTAAAACGACATTCCTGGCACTGATTCCGTGTGACTTTGTCTATGACACACTTTCCTTCATATTTACAAGAATAAGATGGGTGGAGGTTTTTCTGAATGGTTCTTCTAAAGAAACCCTAAACGAGAAAGAAAGGCCCAAGACAATAGGTTCATCCCTTCTGAAAACAAGTGATTCTGGAATTTCGTGTCCACATCAAGATGAGATTAGTTGTTTTGACCCATAGCCTGGTTTTGGGCTTCTCCAACAAAGTGTGGGGCCAGGAGAGCAGATGCCTGCATGGCACTGGGGAGCTTCTACATGCTGGCATTTATTCAAGGAAACCAAGCTGCTGGGAGGGCCTGGTGCTTGCTTTATCTTTTCTATACATTGATTATAGAAGTTATTCATTTTATAGGGTGTTTATAATTATGTTGCTAGATTCAAAGAATGTCAAACTTTATTACTTTCTCCTGGGAAATAAAAAGCAAGATACTTGATCAATATTTTAATTGTTTAAAGTACATGATAAAAAGAAAATGAAAATGTCTTTAGCAAACCCATCACCATGTACAATGAATATACACTAATACTTTAAAAATGATTTGGTAATTAAGTAGATGCTTTAATTACATTTTAAGATTTCATTTAATGCCTGTTTTGACTCTTGAGATGGTCATGACCTTTCAAAGAACAGCACTTGGAGACCAAAAAATTCTAGGTTTTCTCTCAGATCTTTCCCATGGCTCATTGCATTATGGGTTTTCTTTTCATATTCAATCATTTCCTCCAATATCTATAGACATGTAAGTTCATTGTATTTCTTTCTCTCTAAAGAAGAATGCTATTTGGCCTGTGTTGGCTGATTTATGTAACTCATAGGGGTTATTTATTTCGAGACAAGGCCTTGTAATGTAGCTGAGGCTGACCTGGAACTCTCTATGAAGCCCACACTGGCATCAAGATCTTCCTGCTTCCACCCTCCAAGTGCTGGATTTCAGGATATGCCCCCACACTGGGCCTCAAACCAGAATCTTTCTGGACATGATCCCTAAATCCTGGCAACTGTACACTGAATTGTAAGAATTAATAAAGGCAATGAGTACTTATGGTGAGGGAACAGCACAATGGTGTAGGTGCGTTCTATACCCTTCTGTCTGCCCCAGCCCTCATTAGAAGAGGTACTTGTAATTTCACCATTGCAGGAATTAAAATACTGAGACGGGTTAAATGACTTGCCCTGGATTGTATAGTCACTTGATAGGTAATCCAGGAATTGTGCTCCATTTTTTTTCTCTTGAGACAGAGTCTCACTATGTAGCCCAGGCTGGCCTGGCACTGTCTATGTAGCCCAGACTAGCCTTGAACTTGTGATTCTCCTGCCTTAGGTTCCAAGTGTTAGGATTACAGATGAGTGCAAAGAGACCCAGCTGTTCTCCAATTGCTTTTTGCTTAACTGTTCACACGACGTACACTGAAGGAGATTTCAGTGTAGATGAACAGATTGTATATAGTTACCTCTCACCTGGCCTTCAAAAGACCTTCACTTAATCAGCAAATTCTGAAGGAGTTCACTGTGAAACTCAAAGCGACCTTGCACTTTGGTAGAGAAAATTAGTTGACCTAGATTCTGTCCACTTTCATAATCTCATTTAATTTCCTTGGCTTTGACAATGGACATTTGCCACTTGTGTAGTTCTCACTGGAGACAGCTTTTCCTTTTCATGAGAAGGTCTGGGGCAGGTCTGGGCCAGCTGAACACAAGTGGGAAGCACCAGGAATCACTGAGACTCCTGCACTTGAAGCATGTGTGTGAACCCTTTATCATCTCCATCGTGCAGTCATTAAGGCATTTGGGTCCTGTGTCCTTGAACACCTGTGTGCACGCACCTGAGTGATGAGGATGCCAGCGATAGACTCAGAAGCACACACAGCAGCTACTGAGGATGCCGGACATGTTGCCCTGTGTGCAGAGGCAATAAATCCTCCCCAGCTTTCATGTCACACATGTCACAGGAGTGAAGTGCAAGCTCCCTGTGGCCCTCTGTCTCTTCTGCCCAAGGAAAGAAACCCAGCGATTTCTGGCAAGATGAACCTCACAGACTAAGAGGGGCAGGACAGCACCTCCTTCTGAAGGAAGCCATGTTTCCCTAGTGAAGATACTGACAGCTATTGTCCTAAAGACACAATAATGGAAGCCTACCCAGACAGCACCAGGGGAGGAGGGGAGGGAAGAGCCAGAACAAGGGCGAATTCTCCCTCAAGGTTGCTCTGCGTGCTCCCTAGTGGAAGGAGAGAAGTGATACTTTGCCTTGCTTTGAACAGCTACTGCGGCTTGCCGTACTGTTGCTACCACTGACGGCTTTTTTCTTGGACACTTCATGGACTTTTAAACTATCACAAAGCTTCCTTTGTCATAAGATTAGGGACCACATTTAGGCAAATGTAAAAGTACCTGGTTTCGTAATTTTTTAAAGTGGTGAAAATTAACTCCTGGAGGGAAGCATGAAGTGCAGCCATTAGTGGCTGAGCATGTGGGAGTGAGTCTCTGGAGTCAATCCCAGGACCAAAGTCCAACCAAACCCCAAGTCCTTTTAAAGATAAGCAGATAAATAGATAGCCTGGAGTATATATAAGGACATCGATTTCATTGATTTATTGGTGAGCAAAGTCTTGAATTGATAACTTACCGTCAGACATGTTTCTGTGCATGCAGAGAAGAGCGAGGCTCTCTGCTTAGTGGCCCAGGAGCCAAGAGTCCAGCCTAGGGCTAAGATCTGGGGAGTGCTCAAGCTTATTTATGCCTTTCTTGGACAACAACTCGCTGTGAGGCAACATGACACTTTCTAAAACACATAAGGAAGCTCAAAGCCTGACATTTTCATGGAGAAAACACCTGTCAATATTTCACTTGCCGGGGTAGGCACTGGTGGTAAGGGTTCTACCAAAAATGCTATTTTGGTAGAAATATTAAATAGCTGGTTTGAATAAACACAGTATGAAGCACAACCTTTTACATTTTTTGCTATTCTTAAAAACCATGTTTCATTTGGAAAAGCACGACTCTCGTCTCGGGTGTCTCAGATGTAGGCATAGAGACCTCTTTTTATATGACGTTTCCATTAGAAAAATCTCAGCTGAACAAGGCCCAAGCACCTAGTGATCTTGGACAAAGAGGCTAGTGGACTTCCGTGGGGTGGGGACAGGTTGAAATGGCCACTTTCCCCTCTGTTTAGGGCTATATATTCAACCATTTGTATAGCATGTCCAGCCTTTTTGGCTTATGTTGGGGAGTTAAATATGAAACGACCCATTCGTTGGATTCTTTCCCAACATTCAAAATTTATTATGAGAATGAGTGAAAAGAATTTTAGTACTATGTAATCAGGCAAGTTAATCCTTATGAATTAGGGTTAATTTAGAAAAAAAAGGTCAGTTACTGACTGAGCCTTGGGCATGAGACTATATAGTTGTAATCTTTTCTTTGTGTGTGTGTGTGTGTGTGTGTGTGTGTGTGTGTGTGGTACTGGGGATAGAGCGCAGGGCCTCACTCACATTAGGCAAGTGCCCTCCCATCCAACTACATCCCCAGGCCTCTCTTATGTTTGGAGATAGGGTCTCCCTGAGTTGAACTTTGTGTTTTCTTGTCTCTTCCATCTCCATCCTCCCAGCAGCCTTGGACCACCAGCCCAGCTGAAGCCAATACAACTGCTTTCAAGAGAGCGTCTACAAGGCACATGACCAAGAAGTAGCCAGGACTTCCTTGTGAAACTCCCAAGACTTTATTGTCACAGAAGCAATGGTAACCTTTAACCTAGCCCTTAATTTTTTAATTTTATTTAATTTTGCATGTAGACAGAAGAGAAAGAGAGACAATGGATGCACCATGGCCTTCAGCCACTGCAAAGGAACTCCAGATACATGTCCCACTTTGTACATCTGGCTTTATGTGGGTACTGGAGAATCAAACCTGGGTCCTTAGACTTTGAAGGCAAGTGCCCTAACCATCGAGAAATCTCTCCAGCCCCCTAACCTATTCTTTTTGATATCTGCAAAATCTAGGTCAAAGGGTCTTGGAGCAGGAGTGTCCCTGACCTCTCTGAGGTCATATTCCAACTGCCAGTGTGCAGATGAGGGTCTCAGGCAGGACCTTGTGCTACCCTCCTGGGGAGATCTCGTTCCCTCAGTTTCAGCAGCTTCTCCCATGTGTTCCCCATTTTTACACTGAACATAGGCAATTTACATAGAAAAACCCCTCACTAGGGAGGCTTGATTTGAACTAATCTATTAAGTTTTGAGGGTTCAGGAGGCAAGGGCAGGAGAAAATGAGCGAGGGGAGGGAAGAGGAGGAGGTAAGTTAGGGGAGTAAGGGAGATTAATGGGAAGTGCTTTTATAAACTTTAGTATAAGTTTGGCTTTAGGATTTGCATATTGTGTTGATTTTTAAATATAAAAGGTAAATAAGACATTTCACATGCTGCAGAAATGGCTCAGCTGTTAAGGCATTTGCCTGCAAAGCCTAATGACCTGGGTTTAATTCAACAAGTCCCAATGATGTAAATAAGGCCAAATACACAAAGTGGCGTATACATCTGGATTTTGTTTGCAGTAGCTGGAGGTTCTAGCATACCCATATTCTCTCTCTCTCTCTCTCTCTCTCTCTCTCTCTCTCTCTCTCTCTCACTTTGCTTGCAAAAAAATAAAAATATTTCTAAAATCTCACAATGAAATTGAAAATCCTTCCCTGAGTTAAATACATCCTCCATTTTTTCTTTCTTTCTTTCTGTCTTTCTTTCTGTCTTTCCTTCCTTCCTTCCTTCCTTCCTTCCTTCCTTCCTTCCTTCCTTCCTTCCTTCCTTCCTTCCTTCCTTCCTTCCTTCCTTCCTTCCTTCCTTCCTTCCTTCCTTTCTTTCTTTCTTTCTTTCTTTCTTTCTTTCTTTCTTTCTTTCTTTCTTTCTTTCTTTCTTTCTTTTTTGGTTTTTCGAGGTAGGGTTTCACTCTAGCCCAGGCTGACCTGGAATTCACTATGTAGTCTCAGGGTGGCCTTGAACTCACGGCAATCCTACCTCTGCCTCCCGAGTGCTGAGATTAAAGGCATG
>PVHP010020916.1:8828-30230 GCA_004024765.1 Zapus hudsonius | reverse complement strand
AGCTGAAAATGAACATCCCTTCATGGGAGGGCAGTGCAGGAAGGAAATTCCAGAGACTCAAGAAGCCAACAAGTCTGGGAAAGGGTTGTAGACCCTGCTCTAAGGCTATATAAAGGGGAAGGAAATTTCTCTCCCTGACCCCTGCCTATTTGCTGTTGTGTGTGTGGTGTTGGTGATGGGTTTTTCTCTCTGCTTGGACTTATGAAAAGGGGCCAGCATCTTTCTTCATGATGGAACTTCCCCTGGATCTGTAGCTTCAATAAATCCTTTCCTCCCATAAACTGTGCCTGGTTTGGAGGCTCATCCCAGTGGCGTGCGGCTGACTAAAACACCAGTTGTTTGGGGCACAGCCATTGTCAGGGAGGAGAACATTGGAAAACAATCAATACGGTATCACACACATCACCCACACAAGCATGTGTGTACTCGTGTATATACACGCACACATAGCACACACATGTTCACACACACGTACCAGATGAGTATATACACATACATGCCCACACAGATCACACCCACTAAGCTGATTTCATGAGCCATTAAGGTCACCACTCAATGTTAAAAAAGTGGGTCAGTATCCGGGCGTGGTGGCGCACGCCTTTAATCCCAGCACTTGGGAGGCAGAGGTAGGAGGATCGCCGTGAGTTCAAGGCCAGCCCGAGACTACAGAGTGAATTCCAGGTCAGCCTGGACTAGACTGAGACCCTACCTCAAAAAAACAAAACAAAACAAAAAAAAGTGGGTCAGTGAGGAGGCGAGGGGAGAAAACCTGATTAGTGATGGCTCCCCAGGGGAAAGGACTCTGGGAGACTAGAGTTTCTTTCAGGTCCTACAGTTCTCCTGCTGGTTATGGTCACTTCATTGAGAAGGATTTGCTCTTGAGATCCTAAAACCTCTCAACAGTGAAGGCTTTACCTCTGCAGTTTTATTGAAGTTACTGAGCCCGGCTTGGGCGTTTTTCACAGGAGAACTCTCCTTCTTTTCACCCTCAAATCCATTTGAGTGCATGGCTCCTTCCTGGGGGGCCCAGTGGAGGCTGCTCTCCAGGACCCTCTCATTAAGGATGAGTGGACCCTTATTCAAAGAAGCAGGCAACCTGAAGAACCCGAGTCCTTGGAGCAGAGGGCCCATGGGAATGGCCTGAGGACTTGCTTCACCCTACCAGGAAGACCCACTCCTATCCACCCAGCACGGGCCCAGCTCCCTACCACAGTTGGCTTCTTCTAACACCTCCCACTGCTACGACTGGTTTATTTAGGGCTCACCCGCCATCATAACTGACTTATTCTAGCCAGGACCCATCCCCCACCACTACTACAATGGTGTTTGTGTTTTTCCAGCAGGACCAGCCCACCCACTGTTATTTTAAGCAGACTCACCCAACAACAAGACCTATTTCATCAAATCAGGCTTTTCTTTTTCAGGCCTCTCTGCGAGGAGGAGGCTGCGGACCTGAAGGTGGGGTTCAGTTACAAAGACAAAGCTCCCTGAAGAGCCAACAAAGACTCCAGCTTCAAAGCCTCCGATCGTGAGATGCTTTGAGGCTTAACTTAATCCTGTTCCTCAATTCCTTCAGCTCCAAAGCGAGAGGAGGCCACGTCCAGGACTGGCCTCCAGGATGTGGTTTGGGGTCAGTGGAAATGTGGAATGTATAAGTCTATGCCACCAGGTGCTGGTTAGGGTTCTGCTCACGGAACAAAACAAGACGCTTTTGTCTGTGGCAGTTCTTCGATTCCAGAATGATCTGGGATGCCTGCTTAAAATGCACACTCGGCATCTCACACCAGAAATCGTTATTTTCTCAACTGCTTAACTGTTGAAGGTTCTCACAGGTATTACAGCCAAGCATCGGTTACTGCCTATGCCAATGGGAGTCATGAGGGAACAATTAGTTTCTAGCCCCTTCCTCAGAAAAGTGTGGGGAACAATGGCACTGTTTTCATAGCAAAGCACGAGTCAGAGGGAAGGGGTGGCATAGAGGACTCGCCATGTCTCCTATAGTTGAAGAAGACACAGGAGTGGGCGCTTGGCTATGTTGAAATCGTGGTGGCCTTTTACGACATTGGCCAGAGGGACTGCTGGCTTCCATCTCAATCTGTCTCTTCTCGCCCTGGTTTTAAAACAGGTAGAAAATAAGTTTGCTCAGCGTTGCTATAAAGGCCCCAAGATTTGAAGAACTTCTTCCACAGTAAGACTGATGGCTTCACGCTCCTTGTGGACTTCATCTTCAAAGTTGAGCTCCTGTGTCTGTGCTTTTTTTTTAATATATATTTATTGTCCATAATGAGTTACATTATTTAGTGGGCAAACAATGCGTTTTTATGTGCGTTTTTTAAATGCCGGACTGCGCAAGGCAGCCCCGCAGTGTCCATGAGTTCTACATCCTTGGCTTCAACCAATCTGGGAACAGATACACACAGGATGACGTATGGATTCCATCTGTACTGGATGCATATAGACTTCTCTTCCTAGTCATGACTCCCTGAGCAACAGTGTCTTACACAGGCTCTACATTTTATTGCACACTTAAAGATGTCTAGAGATGACATACTAGACGGGAGGCTAGAATAGGTTCTGGGCAAACACTATGCCATTTAATATTGCAGAACGTGACAACCACGGGGGTCCTGGAACCATCCCTGGAACAAGTTCACTCTCTTTTGTCTGCTGCAGGTGGTGATGACACCCTTCCTGTTCCCACCAGTACCTGCTCTCAAGTCTGTTTCTAAGCCTTCTCTTCACATGGCTACTTCATGGAGAATTGAATAGAATATTGGTTCTCAGGCTGGGGAGGTGTCTCAGTGGGTAAGAGCATTTGCTATCCAAGCATCTGAACACACATGCACCACACAGCCATACCACACACACACACACACACACACTCATGCACATGCTTGCACACACATGCACACACACGCATGCATACACCACAGCCATACCACCCACACACACCCACACACACACACACACACACACACACACACACACTGGTGCACACATACACATACACACACACTCACTCATGCAAATGTGCATGCACACAAGTACACACACACATGCGTGCACCACACAGCCATTCCACACACATGCACACTCACACATGCATGCACATGCAAATGAACATGCACGCACACATGCACGCACACATATACACATGCACACGCCTACACCACACAGCCATACCATGCACACACACAGATGCACACACACACAAGAACAGAAAATTGCTTCTCATACCCCCCTGGGGAGTTCATGAAAGATGGAGCCTTTTGGGCTTCACTGGAAAGACGCAGGAGTCCTGGGGTTGAACAAGAGTCTAGATTTTAAAATTATTATTAAGAACCATTTATTATTTTCACTTTTTAAGATCATAGTAAATGACACAAAAGAGTCACCACCTCATATATTTTAGGGGTACAGCACGGGGGGGCAATAAAGCACCTTCACTTTGTTTTGTGACCGTCGCCCCCAACCACCTCCAGAACTCTCTTTCCAAATTGAAACTCAGCCCATCAAATAGCCACTGTCCCAGCTTGCCTCGCCCTGGCAACCCCCTCCTCCTTCCTGTTTCTCTGAACACCACGCATAAAGGAACCCCACAGTGTGTGTCCTTTGTAACAGTGATGTCACTGAGCATCGTGTCCCCAAGGGTCCTCTGTGGTACTGCGTGAGTCATAATCTCAGTCCTTTGTGGGGCTGGCATGCTACATTGTGTCCAGGCTTCAACATTTTCTTCATCCTTCCTTCACCCATGCCCACCTGGGTTCTCTGCCTCTTTCTTCCTCTCAGGCAGGACCAGGCTTGGTCCTCCTGACCCTGCACATTCCTTAGGGTGGTTACAAAGCCAAGAGAGGGGAAAATGGGATTCACGCTCAGCATTTGAATTGCTTGAGACCTTAAACCAGTGGAAGTATATTTTTAATGGCCAGCGAGGGGCTGAGGGAGCTTTTTGAGCTACAAGAGTCTGCATTTCTTTATTTTCAAAAACCCACATCGTGAGGGATCCATACATCACCTGTCTCTTTGCCAATGCTCCATCACTACGCACGATGCCTGAGGTCATCAAGAGAAGGACAGTTGACTTGGGAAAGAGTTTTGGGGGTTTCTGCCTGAGGTTGGTTGGCCTGTGAGCAGGCAGCACGTCATGGTGGGAGCTCATCTCACGACAGCCAGGGAGCAAAGGCAGGGAAAGCCAAGGGGTTGTTCCCAGGTATTTTCTTTCTACTGAGACCCAGCCTCCTCCTCAAGGTTCCAACACCTCTCAGCAGCCAGACTTTTAACTTCCACTAAGAGCCAGTCTTCTCCTCAAGGTTCTAATACCTTGCAATAGCTCCATGGGCTGGGGACCCAACTTTCAGCAGACAGGCCTTTGGTAAAGCCCATCCAAACCATAGCAACTTGGAGGAATTTAATGTGGAGACATAACCTGCTAAGCTATGCTTACCCCAGACAGGACACAGAGGGCATTGGCTGGTGGATGAGAATCTGGAAGACCAGGGTGAAGAAACTAGAATTGGCTGTCTGGGGACGGGCACTGTTATTAGAATGAAGGACTATAGCCTGGGAGTCTGTGGGTCCAGGACCCCCAAACTCGCCTGGTAGGAAGTCATAACTGAAATGGTGGCCGATGGCCTAAATGGAAACCCCCAAAGAGCTTAGTGTGGTCTGTGGTTCCTGAAAAAAAGCAAGGAAAGAACTGACAATGTCCCCTGGCAGATTGCTGAGGAGGAAGAGCAGGAAGGGAGGACTGGAGGAGCCCTGAAGCCAGGATGAGGAAGGCACAGTGTCCTTTGTGGGTTGGTGGCTGCTCTTCAGGTACAGAATGTGCTGCCTTAGAGATGCCAGCGGGAGAGGCTGGGCACAGCTCAGTGGACACGATGGTGGACAAGTGGCACCTCACGCTGCCTTTTCTCAGCATCTCTGAAAGGTTACCAGCCCCAGGGAAAGTGGGGGGCGGATTGCAAACTCAAGTGCCTGAGAAGACAGGCTTATTCAAATGTACCCTCAGTTGATCAAAATTCATTTTTCTATTGAAAGGTAGAAATTAAGTCGTTAAGAGGAACAAAAAATAGTTCTTTCTCCTTTCCTTACATGCCAGAATTCAGGGCCTGAGGAGACAAGTTGCCCAGAAGTGACTCAGTTTACCCATCTAGGCCGCAGCAATGAACACGTCATCTGTGCTTGTCCAGCCTGTGTGAGGCCCTGGACTCCACTCCCAGCACCAAAATACCAAAACAAACCCAATTTATTCATTTCTTTTTCCAACCTGGGGGTTGGAAACTTTCATGAAATGTCCAAGGGCTGAAGGGAGGTTATGTTTCCTCAGGTTTTCAAGCTCATCTAAAGCCACTCTGCCAAAGCACCTCCGATGGGGGCCGGACAAGTTCATGGGCTCACCATGCTGTTGCTGGAGACCCAAGACCCTGGCCCCAGTGATTTTTAGGGGGTTCTTCTGCCACCTCTGTTAGGACCCCAGCATGCAAATTTGTGGGTGGGGAGGGAACACAGTGCAGCCCAACCCAGGAACCCCATGTGAACGGAATTTGTGAGGGGCAAGCTTCTGTCCTGCCTCAAGTCTAAACTCTCTGGGTGTCCCCTGGGAGCTGGTTAGACATGCAGAAAGGAACACCTTGAACTTTGACGATCTCTCCCACGCACACGCCTGAAGGAATTGCACAACCCATGCTAGCAGAACAGAGGCTCCCTGAACACCAGCTAGGGTGCAAGGAGGTCTCTGAGGTAGTCAAGTTCAATTAATTTTCCAAGCAAACAGCTTCCGTCTCCCAAGCACTTAGTTATAACCAAGAAGCTGTGGGAGAGACTCGCCCATCTTGAAAGTGGTGAGAGGCACTTGGTGAGGATACAATAGGGTGGCCAGATTTGGCATAAAAGGCTGTAGGCCCTCTGGGGAACATGCATATAGGCAGATTTTATTGGGAGACCTGCATTTTATCTGGCAACCCTGCAGCAACAGCCCTGCCTCCTGCATGCAGTGTAGACACTGGGGTGCAAAGTTGACAGAGAGATTCCTGTTTTGTTTGTCTCTTTGCTCTCGAGACAGGGTGTCGCTCTAGCCCAGGCTGACCTGGAACTCACTCTACAGCCCAAGCTGGCCTCATACAATCCCAGCCCCAGGATTAAAGGCATGCATACCTTTTAATGGTCCCTGAAGGACATACTTGCCACCTGATACATGTTTATTGAACATGTAGCTGAACACATGCGTGAAGGAATGAATGAATGAATGATAGCAAAGACCCTATAAGCTCAATCACAAACTGGACCAGCATGGGAATGAAGAAGCCCTCCTTCACTCAATGATTATCAGCAGATTTGCCTCCTCTCCTTAGGGTTCCGGGAAGCAGGCAGCAAAGGGCAATCGGAACTGAATTCCACGGATGAGCTGTGGTTGAGTTGGGAAAAGAAACAGGACGAGAAAGAGAAGAAGAGGAGGAGACCCAGCAAGGAGGCCAGGGATAGCTTTGGCATTGACAATAATATTTCTTCCTAATGCAGAAATATCTATAGAAGGGCCCACACTTTGTGATTTTTAAAGTCATTTTTACTAATGAATTCAGAAGTAAAATGTCCATGAAGATAAGCACCCTGCTTCCAAAAGCTGGGACAACGAAATCTGAGTCATGGCTGCATTACCTGTCATCCCTCACCTGTACTCCCGCCCCCCCAGCCTCAGGACACAGCGCAGCTTTCTGCCTTTCATTTAGACATTGATTTCCTTTGTGAAAAGACACAATAGGCCAAAGACCCCTGGCGTCTAGACATTAGTTTCTTTTCTGTTACTGTAGTGAAATACTTAAGGCTGGGTCACTTAGGAAGAAAAGGGGTTTATTTAGCTACCAGTTCCCTTCTGTCCAAAGACAGAGCGCTGGCGCCTGCATCAGGTGAGCTCACAGAAATGACATCACGATGGCTGGTGTGCACACCAAATATCTCATGGCCAGAAAGGCTGGAAAGGCGCAGGATTATCTGTACGTATTTACGACAGGGTCTCACTAATATAGTCCAAGCTGACTTCATATCTGTGATCCTCCTGCCTCAGCCTCCCAAGTGTGAGAATTATGGATGCTCACCACAATGCCCAGTAGGCTTGTTCGTCTTTAAAAACTCTCTTATAGGAACCAACTCAGGGGTCCCTTGAGAATTATCTTGTCCCTTCAAGGGCATACCCCCAAATGCCCTAACAATCTTCCACGGGGCTCTTACCTGTTTATGACTCCATGCCACCTCCCAACATTGCCACCTGGGAACCAAGCACTCCCAAACTATAGTAGGTGATCAGGTTACTTTTCAGCGTACATGTGAGAGGAGGGGGACGAGAAGTGAGAGCAAACCGCTGAGTCATGCAAGGCCTGTCTGGCAGCATCAGATGCCAATGGTGTTAGATTGGTAAATGTCAATTCCTGATGGCATTTTTGATCATGGAGCCAGACTGCCTTCAGATCTGAGCCAGCAGTCAGCTTCCTGGTATTCCTCTTACGGTTCCCACACACGTCTCATTTTCCAGGCGTCACCAGCAGACAGTAGCCATGGTCTCTTATCAGTCCTTTCTCGGATGAGTGGGCAGGGATAGGATTTCTTGGAGAATGGTCTACCTAACTGGCCACAAAGCACTTTCTTGAAACCTCTTGCTCAATGTTTTGCTGGGTCCCCCAAATCTTGCTCCCACCAGAGTCTTGTCGGAGGGCTCTGCCCGGCAGCAAGCGCACATAAATCTTTCTTTAAAAGCACGATGATCAAACCTAACATCTTTTCTTCATTTCTATTCAGCCTTGCAATTTCGCTCACTCTCAGTTTTCATCTCCTCAGAGGAAATTTAATCTCTGAGTTCTAAAAGAAGGCCACGCAGATGTTGAAACACTCCTTGAACAGCCTACATGGATTTTCCAAGAATAAATTAAAGTCCACGTATACTTCTCTACAAAGATAAGCGGCAATAGGAGAAAATCCAGTTGAGAGCAATTAAGGCTAAAAGCAAATAAATGCTTCTGACTATCAAGGGGAGATTCAGGGTTGTAGCTTCAGGGATGGCTGGGTCCCGGGTTCAAGTGCCCCAGGTTTCCTTCTTGCTTCTCTTCTTCTTAATCCTGCTTCACACATCCTGGTACTGGGCTGCCTAGAGTTCAGACATCCCTCGTCTCACTGGTGGAAATGGGGAGACAGTTGTGAGAAACCACTTTATCTTAGCAGAAAGGGAAGATGCTTCCCTATAGGAAAAGAGTGCAGGCCTGGTGCAGTTATAATTGTCTTTCATAGATCATGTCGTTAAAAAAAGAATATATATATATATTGTCTTACATAAATCATGTCTTTAAAAAAGAATATATATATTGTCTTTCATAGATCATGTCTTTAAAAAAGAATATATATATTGTCTTTCATAGATCATGTCTTTAAAAAAAGAATATATATATTGTCTTTCATAGATCATGTCTTTAAAAAAAGAATATATATATTGTCTTTCATAGATCATGTCTTTAAAAAAAGAATATATATATATATGAGACAGAGAGAGAAAGGGGGAGTGAGAGTATGGGTGTACCCAGTTCTCCTTCCACTGCAAACAAACTCCAGACACACAGGCCCCTTTTGCATCTGCTTTGAGTACTGGGGAACTGAACCTGGGTCTTCGGGCTTCACAAGCGCTTTTAAACCATGAGCTGTCTCCCCAGCCCCGTGTCTTAATTCAGTATTTGTGATGCCCTGATATCTTGGGGCCCTGCTGATGTGAAGGGGTGCCCTAACCAGAGCTGGCTACTTCCCAGACAGCAGCTCAGCTATTGGTTCACTTTTCATATACAAACCAACGACCAATCCAGAGTCCCCTCCAGTCGCCCCTCAGTCCCAATCAGGGTCCTTGTCTCCCCCAGAGTCGGCTTCAGTCACCCCTTGGTCGGAGTCACCTCACACACTCCAGAACCTGTTTCCAGAGAGCCTGGGGCCCTGATTCGAGCTGCCTGGTGGTGAGGGTGGGAAGCTGGAGCCTGGCCAGCCAACTCCCCATTCCTTCCTGAAGAAGCCTCAGCGCCCGTCCAGCCTCCTCCCGCGGCCCTACAAGGCATGGACTCACCATCCGGGACCCCAAGTCTGAGGTAAGTTTGGGGATAAAATGGTGTCTAGGAAGCACGTGCAGGGCCGGTGGAATTTGGAATCAGTAGATTTTAGGAACCATTTTCTAAAGCCAGAAGCACCACATGGTGCCTGTAATTGAGGAACAGAGAGAGACTCGCAGCACAAGTAAGTAGGGCCATCATAGGTCGATTGGTGTGTGATGGCTGAGAATCAATTCTACACCCAGACTCCTTGGTGTGCAAACCACGGCTGTGTCCTCAGTAGCAGTGTGACCTTGAGGAAGGTGTTCACTCCTTGCTAGCTGGGTGTAGGGGCGGAGGCTGAAACAGGAGGATCGTTTGAGCCCAGACGGGGCAATGTAGAAGACTGTCTCGAAACAACCCCTGCCTCCTCCACGTCTGGTAAGAAGACTATGAGAAATAATTCTTTGTATCTGGTCCATGTTCAAGGTGACCTGTTACTGTTTCTAACTTACTTCTTACGCCTAAACAAGTTTTAATATAACCAAGTACGATGTGTTCTCCTGTCCAAGCAAATTTAAATATAAGAATATGTAACAAAGTTTAAATACAACAAAGAAGTCAGACATGTTCATCAGAAGAGGAGTAAGCAATGTAAAAGAATCTTTAAGACCACAGATTAATATCCTCATACCTTTGAGCTAGACGATGCATTTCTAACAGTGACATGTAACTCAAAAGCCACAAAGACCCACATGGATGATTATGGCCATATCAAAACAAAAATGGTATCAAAGTTCTGCTGGAAAGGTGTTTAAAAGATCAATGAGACGATGCTAAAGAGAAGAGAGCTATGTGCACATAATTCACAAAAAGGGTAATGTCCCTAATACACAAAGCTCTCGACAATTAGGAAAGAAGAAAGATCAGGGATGGGGAGGGGGGGAATTGGGGAATTCGGGATAACAACGCATTGTTTGCCCACTAAATAATGTAACTCATTATGGACAATAAATATATATTTAAAAAAAAAAGAAAAGAAAAGAAGAAAATGACCTAGTAGAAAGACAGGCTAAAGATATAAGGGGATGGTTCTCAGAAAAAGAAGACAAAAAGAAAAAGACCTCAGCAGACAATAAACTCATGACAGGACACTGTCTGAAGACTATTAACTAACAATAGCACAACGCAGTTTGGGTTTTCATGTCCACGTGACCAAGATCTGCTACAGGGGTGTGGGAGTCCTGCTGGCATTGGCTAGGCCTTAAAAATACCAGATGGGGAAAAAAAACCCTCTTTCTCTAGATTTAACCTTCCATTTGTCTTCACCAGATGTGATATAGCTCCATGTGCAGCCCTCCTCTGCATGGGTGGGGAGATAGTTCAATATGCAGCCTTTCTGAGCACCCCGGGGAACTGGTGCCAACACCTACCTTGAACACCCAGTCTGTGCATTCTGATGCTTCTTGCAGAGAGTGGGACAGTGCCTGCATATCACCTCTGTGTGTCATCCACGTTCTTCAGAGTTCTCTGGATAAGTTGTGACATCTATTAAGTCAGCTGTATGTCAGTAGATGCTTGTTTGGGGAATGAAGGAAGGTCTGTAGATGGTCAGAAGAGCTACAACTTTCACCCCAGTGTTTAGAACACATGATGGCTGAGTTTGGAGGAAAGGAGCTTGGGGTAGGGGACACGTCCATGTGACCTTCAAGCTCAGGGGACACATCCACATGACCTTCAAGTTCAGGATAAAGAACCACTTGCATCAGGTCTCTCTTCAGTAAAGACAGTTTCCCTATAAATCCCATAAAAGTCTCATCTGTAAGAGCTGTGTTCTGTGACCATCTACAAGGACAGCTGAGTGCTTGAGGATTGGGTAGACATGAGGGCCTCCTACACTTGAGGCTAGGTGTTTGTCTGAAGAAGGCCATCTTGAGGACTGAATTCACTACGTTGACTTCAGCTGATTCGTGAACGATCAGTTTCCGGTGTTTTCAACACTGTCTGCATTTATAAGTGCAGAATTCTCTGTGGAGACCGTTCTTCTAGCAACCCTAGGGCCCTTATTGTTCCTGAACCATGGACACTAAATATGAGTACGTTCGTCAGCTTTCTGTCACGATAACAAAATACCTTAGACAACCAATTGAAAAAGACAGAAGGTTATTTTGGCTCATGGTTTCAAGGTCTCCATTGCTTGTCAGTTGACCCACAGAGGTACAACACATCATGGCGGGGACAGGTGCCAAGGAAGCTGCTCACCTCATGGTGGCCAGAAAGCCAAGCAGAGGAAGAGACCCGAGTCCCAAGTTCAAGGACGCATCCCCAGTGCCGTGTCTTTCTCCCACTGTAGCTCGGTTTCCCAGCAGCTCCCAGCAGTACCCTGGCCTAGAATGAAGCCTTCCCACATGGCCTTGAGGGCACTTACCCAGAGCACAGCAGCCAGGCCCTTCGCAATGCAGCTGAGAACTCCCAGCTCTCACTAGTCCTGATCAGTCCTGAGACAAGGCACGCTCTTTCCCAAACAGCTGGCGTTAACGTTTGGTTAACAGGATGGAGGAGAACAGAACGGGGTTCCTCAGGACCCAGATGCCCAGCCCTGCTCTTCCCAACCCCTGAAGCTACAGGAGGCCCCTGCCCCTGTAAATTTGTCTGCTCTGGATGGTTTATGTAGACAGGATCCCAGTACTCGACCCTCTGTGCCCGGCTTTTTTGACAGAGTGGCATTTGGGGGGGGGGGCTCTCCCATCTTGTACAACAGGTCAGAACCTGTGCTTTCAGTGGCTGGATCACCTTCTCCTGAACTCATCTACTCACTGAGAACATCGCCTTCGTATACGAGGATTGCAGGCTGCCAGCCCTGTGGCTGGGTGTGGGGGAACTAAACTGTTGGATGGTTGTGGTTAAAGTTCTGATCGGCGCTGGCAACGTGCTGGTGAAGGTGGCTGCATCGCACTGGGGAGACTGACTGCCCAGAGGCATGGCCAGGAGAACCGGGCTGAATACTAGGCTCTCCATGGTCCCCTGTCACCAGGACTGATCCAGACGACCCATGGAGGAGGTGATCCAGCGGAGTGGGGAGTGGGGGCAGCGGGGAATTGGGGATAACAACTCAGTGTTTGCCCACTGTCATGGTTTGGTCCAGGTGTCCCCCACAAACAAATGAATGTGTTCTGATAGATCGATCCTCAGCTGATGGAAATTTGGGAATTAGAACCTCACTAGAGCTGTGTTGTTGGGGCGGGATTATGGGGGTTATAAGCCAGCTTCCCCTTGCCAGTATTTGGCACACCTTCCTGCCACTGTTTCCAGTGTTGTGGCAGAGGTGATGTCCAGCCCTCTGCTCATGCCATTGTTTTCTCTGCCAGGATGGAGTCTCCCCTTGAGTCCGTAAGCCAAATAAACCCATTCCTCTACAAGCCGCTTTTGTTTGGGTTCTTTCTGTGCAGCAACTAGAATGCTGACCACAACACCCACTAAATAATGTAACTTATTATGGACAATAAATTTTAAAAAAGAAGGAAAAGAAAACCCAAAGTGGAACCCGGTCTCCTCACAATGCTGGCAAGACTGGGTGTTATCAAAATGTTTAACATCTGACAGTCTAATTGGTGAAAACTCATGCATTATTCTAGTGCAGAATTTTACTTCTTTAATTAGAGGCGCCCATTAATCATTAATCTTCATCTTATGTTCATGCTTTTCATTTAACCAACCGAGTTAAATGAGGGTTGCTCAAATGATCCAGGACGGAAGGTTATATTCTATGGAATGGGTAATTTACCCATGAACCTGACCCCGCCCTCCATAACCATCAGCTGCTGTTAACCAGTCTGGGCGGTCTGGGGTCTCACCAGCTCTCCCCTGACCCACGGCAGGCTCAGCCTCGTGCAGGAAACCATAGCTCCTGCAAGTTCCAGGCTGCACCTGGATTCATCAACCTTCTCCTGCCTCTTCCATGCCTGTCCCGAGCCTTGCAGGGATGGTTCGGATGAGCCCAAAACAGTCACTCATCCTCAGCGCTGGTTACCAGCTCTGCATCGCCACATAGACCATATCTTATGTTAGGCGAACCTCAATGCATTAACTAACTGCAGCTCACCGAGGACGCCGAAGAATTCACACCCTCCATATGTTACAAGCACAAAGAACCATGCGTCAGTACTCCTTGGAGCAGGTTTAGTGGTTGAAATGATTTCAACGCCTCACACAGGTTGTCCTTGAATAGTGACGTGAGGTCCCTGCACGGGAGCACAGGCAAGCACTGACGATCCTAGAGGGGTCTGGGCACCGTGGAGAGATCTGTGGTCACTTCAAAAGCCAAAGAGCAGAGCGCACAGATGGCCGGTTGACTCGTTTTGTTGCTGACACCTCTGGCCTTGCTGCTCTTGTCTGACAAGTCCACGGTCATGGCCGCTGTAATGCAGGGTCTGGAAGGACACTGCCCAGGTCCAGGACATGGTGTGTCATGGTTTGATCCCGGTGTCCCCCACAAACAAATGAATGTGTTCTGATAGATCGATCCTCAGCTGATGGCAGTTTGGGTTTTATAACCTCGCTGGAGCTGTATTGTTGGGGGCGGGCTTATGGGGTTATAAGCCAGCTTCCCCTTGCCAGAGTTTGGCACACCTTCCTGCCGCTGTTTGCAGTGCTGTGGCGGAGGTGATGTCCACTCTGCTCATGCCATCGTTTTCCCTGCCAGAATGGAGTCTCCCCTCGAGTCCGTAAGCCTAATAAACCCTTTCCTCCACAAGCCGCTTTTGCTCGGGTTCTTTCTGCGCAGCAACTAAGATGACCACAACATGGTGTGAGGTAATTGTTGAGTTTTTTGCTGAGCTCTGTTTGGGGGGTACTTTTTCTTTGGAGGACCATCCTCCTCCCTGGCCAGCTGTGATGCTGCTGCAGGTGGAGGCTGTCCTGGTTGTCTCGGGCTCCCCACGAAGCGGGACCCCACAGTGCTGCTCCCTGCCTGGCATGCCAGGTGCGCTGGGGCAAGAGGCAAATGCCAGGTGTGTGCCTCAGTGGCACACTCCTCCCGATTCTCTGTGTCTCCAGCACATGATTATTGAGAGGTGCCTGCGGGGATTAGGAGGGCTTGGAAGGATGTCCCAGGCTGGTCCATCTTAGTACCCGAGTCTCCCTGGGCTGGTCCATCTCAGACCAGAGCCTCCCTCAGGCTGGTCCATCTTGGTACCTGGGCCCTGCCCCCCTCACTGGTCCATCAGGGTACCTGAGCCCCCCTTGGAACTGCACCCCAAGTTCTTGTGGATTGCTTTCTTGCCCCTTCTATACTTCATGACTCCCAGCCTCCCTCAGTGTCCAGCGCCTATGTGGGCTTCCTAGGTGGAGCTGGTCTGGTTAGTGTACCTGCTCAGCTATGCCCAGGGCCAGGGCAGGCTGTGCCAGATGGACACTTGGAAGTTCACTCTTTCCAGCCCCATACAGTGCTGGAGATGGTCCCAGAGTAATGGTTCTTCTTCCCTCCTGCAGCTGCGGTCCTCTGATGAGGGGCAGGCCAGGCTCCTGATGACTGCCCTCACAGGGAGAGGCAGACACCATCTCCCTCTCAGGGCAGCGCACAGGACTTTCCAGTTTCCAGCAGGCCTGTGTGCAGATTACTATTATTGTTAATTACTGGTTAGAATCTTATTGGAGATCAGCTCTAAGGCTGGAAGGAAGGCACAAGGCGAGGAGAGGTCTGAGGGGATGGAGACACACTTAGCTTGTGTCCAGGGAACCCTGGACTCCACTAGGCAGACCTGGCCTGCAGCTCTGCTCAGCCTCCAAAGCTGTTAACTAGTAACATCGGGGTGACACCCACCTGCCTCACAGGGTAGGATCACAATGGGGAGCTGGGATGTTTTTCTTCCTCTAATATAGGTTTGGTGTTCCTTATCTGAAATGCTTGGGGCCCCTCCCGGATCTTAGAACATTTGCATACACATACTGAGGTGTCTTAGGGGCAAGACTAGGGTCTAAATATGAAATGCATTTATGCTCTATGTGCACAAGCACCTCAACCCATCAACACACAGTGCTAATGACTAAGATGTGTTCATACAGTACCTTAGAAATTTGTAAAAATTGCTAATGCTGGTCATTAGGATTGAGAATAAGTAGCAACAGGGCTGGGGGTTCCGTGATGAGCACATGGGGTGGTGAGAGGCTGCTGGGTGTGTGGGGGGGGGGTTGGAGATGAAACTGTGCTGAAACCAGTCAGGGAATGAGGACGCAGCTCCACGAACTATGCACTCAACACCAGTGAGACTCAAGCGGCTAAATGGCTGGAGAAATGGCTCAGTGGTTAAGGTGCTTGCCTGCAAAGCCTAACTATCATATTATATAGGTACCTGGGTTTGATTCCCCAGTACCTATATAAAGCCAGATTGGTCTGCTTGCAAATAAATAAATATAAATAAAATATTTAAAAAGAAGTAAATAAGTGGATAAATTTCCACCTAAGTCTATAATCGGGCAGCTAAAATCAGACCACCTTTTGTCTTAATAGTATCTGTAAGTGAACATGATATTTTGGATAATATGTATTTGAAGAGATACAAAGAGAAACGAATGTAGTCGGAGTGTGAAGGCCGAGATCCCCAGGGAAAGTCAGTGTGGTGAACTGAGGCTGACATTCTCTGCTGTTTTCCCTGAAGGATGGCATCAGAACCCAGGATGGGTTATAAAACTACAGGAATTAATTCAGTGCAGCATGATGGGGAATGGACAGGTAGGCCCGTGGAAGAGAGTAAGGAGTCCAAAAATAGCATCTCTCTCTCTCTCTCTCTCTCTCTCTCTCTCTCTCTCTCTCTCTCTCTCTCTCCTCTGTCTCTCTGGAGGTGATTGATAGACGTGGAATTCAGACAAGGCAGTATTCCACATGTTTGAGAGAAAGAATATCTGGGTTAGGTAACTGGAGAAAAGAGTCCGTCTAAGCTCCTCACACATGAGTCTGCTCCAGATGCTTAAGGGATTAATGAAAGAAAAACAACAGAACTCAGTGTAGGAGAAAAGCGTTCCGGTCTTGGAAATAGCAGTTCTTCGATAGACACATAAAGTCAAGAAGGTAATGTGGACTATTGAATTCACCGTGTGTCTCAAAAGACAGGGCTACAGAGAAGGAAAGGGCGGATCAGACTGGAGGATGCGTTCAAAGCAGGCCCGCAGCCACGGGCCCATCCCCAGAACGCAGTCTAAATCCTGTACATGGATAAGAAAAAGGCAATCCAATATTTTGAAAAGTGAATAAATGATTCTAATAGCTACTTTACAAAAGACGATACCCACGTGGGAAATAAACACATAAACAGATAAAGCTACAAATTAAAACCACAACATTGGTTACACGACTATGTGCGTTCCAGAAGGGCTGGAATAGTAACAAGAGTTGATAATATTATACCTTGGCAAGAATACCCAGCAGCCGAATGCTCAAATTTGTTTCTGGAAGTCAAGTTTTGTCACATATTTGGAAAGTTATGTCGCAATCCAATAATCTCTTTGCCATGTATATGCCAAGAGGAAATGGAATCAGCCCCTCGAAAAATGTTTATGTCCCTCTGTTAGCTGTAGGCCTCTGCGAAGAGCCGCATGTGTGTGCCATTTACGTGGGTGCTGGGATTGAATCCAGGCCCTCATGCTCCTGAGGAAAGTACTTTCCTGCCCCAGATATCTCCCCAACTCTCTACTGTCCTGTGATCCAGCTCCTCAGGAGCCTGAGGCAGAAGGATAGTAAGTTCAAGACCTGTCTAGGCTACAGAGTGAGTTCAAGGCCAACCTGGACACTTAGCAGATAAAACTCAAGGCCCCGATTCAAATGTCAACCCACAGCACCACACACACGCACACATACACGTACACACATGCACATACACACACTCACACACACATGCACACACAAGTACACACACATACACACACACAAAACCAGTAGGTAATATGATTTCAATTTTGAGACACAGTTGGGGGTGGGGAGCTAGAATTCATGTGCCAAGAAAATCAGGGAAATCAAAGCCTAAAATGAAATTTTTCAAGTAGTGTGAAGAAATACAGCAAACGGTTAACAACTCTTGAACCTCTGGGGTAGATACAAGTGTTCACTGAGCTATTTCGAAACCTTCTGCTATGTTTAAAGCTTATATGATGAAGGGGAGGGTAGACGGGCAACGGCTAGCATTTCTTGGTGGTGAGGAGATGGAGATTTCGAGATATTGTTTGTGTGTGTAATCTCCGCACTTATTGGTTACTTGACCATGTATCAGTTTTGTTAATTAGAAGGGCTTTCAGGATTGGTTACTTGTACTTGGCCTTTTGTGCTATCGGTGTGAGTGTCATTCCTCCTCCTTTGAGGCCTGATGAGCCCCAAGATCATCCACAGTTCTCTGAGGTCTGATGAGCTCCGCTGGTGGGTAACTAGTAGTGACAATCAGAATTGACCAATATTTTATTAAAAATGATCAGAGCAGTCAGTTCCCAGGGTCCTACCTCCGATAGTACCGCTCGCACTTGAGTGTATCTGGATATATTTGGTTGAGGGAGAAAAGGCTCCTGTCTGGAGGTGGCCACATAGCCTTCCTGGGGCTTCGTGTCTCTGGGATTCGTGGTTTGAGACTGTCCCCATCAGCAGTAGGTTTAAAAGAGTGAAAACAGTCGCCTCTCTACAAATAGCATAAGTTTTCCTTGATTTTACAAAATCTCTTAGCTGTGCCCATGGAATCCGCTGTGTGTGGGAGCCCTGGGTACCTCAGTGACTGTCCCTGGGTCTCCTCAGCTCAGCTTCCTCAGAAAGACTGTGCTTGTTAGCTTTCTCTTGCAGGACAGCCGAGAAAAGCCACTTTGAAGGAGGGCATGACGATTCTGGCTCATGGTTGTAGAGATTTCAGTTCTCTGGAACAAGTACTCATCTCTTCGTGGGAGACAGACGGAGATATTCCAGAATCTTCTCCAAGGCCTAACTTGCTCCCACTTGGCTCCACCTTCTAAAGGCTTAACCACCACCAGAGGGAATCAATCAAACCTTTAGGAATTAGTGAGGGCGAGGTGCTGAGAGAAAAGACTGGGAGAGTTTGGATCCAAGTTTCTGTCTTTGAGGGACTTAGAGTGTGGCCAGAGAAGCCGGCTTGTACAATCCAAGTTCTAGAATAGGTTACAGAATGGTGGGAAAAGAACAGGGGCACAGAAAAGTTTTGTTTGCTTACAATGACTTGAGGAAATTGTGATGGTTTGATCCAGGGGTCCCCCACAAACGAGTCTGTTCTGAACGCTTGATCCCCAGCTGATGGCAGTTTGGGTATTAGAACCTCGTTGGAGCTGTGTTGTTGGGGGCGGGCTTTTGGGGGTTATAAGCCAGCTTCCCCTTGCCAGGTTAGGCACACCTTCCTGCCGCTGTTTGCAGTGCTGTGGCAGAGGTGATGTCCACCCTCTGCTCATGCCATCGTTTTCCCTGCCAGGATGGAGTCTCCCCTAGAGTCCGTAAGCCAAATAAACCCATTCCTCCACAAGCCGCTTTTGTTTGGGTTCTTTCTGCGCAGCAACAGAGAAGGTTGACTACAACGAACTCTGTTGATTTTCCTAGTGTGTCAGCCACAGGTTCCTCCTTCCTGGCTCATCCTTCAGGAAGCCCTGCTCTCTGCAGATCTCCTGGGCTGGGCTTCCAAGGGCGAGGGTTCTGGAACTGCTCACTCGGATAGCGCCCCAGGCAAATCAATCCAGGGGACAGTGAAATTCTTGCAAATGGAAGTTATCACTGCCCGTCGCCCGAAGGAGGGCAGTGATCATACAAATACACACACACACCGCTTGTGGGTTGACGAATGTGTGTCCCGGGTTTCGGCACCACTTGTCCCTGCCCACCGCCCGCAGGGGCAATGATAAGCACACACACACACATACACCATGTATGGGTGGAAGAATGCGCATTCTCTCTTTATTGCTCTCTCTCAGATCTCATTGCTCATACCCCATACCTGTTACCTCATTCCTCATTGCTCATATCTCATTGCTCATATATCTCTTCATCCATCTTGCAGATATGCTACAGAATATATATAGAGAGCTCCTTGCCAATCAGGGAGCTATTTATTGGTCTACGACAAGAACCTGTGGGCATGATGCAAATAGCCAATCCGGACTCCCTCCTGAAACTCATTAAGCCAAGCCCCTCGTGGCAGGCTGTCAGGTGCCGTCCAAGACTAAGCCAGGCTGTGCCTCCAAAGGCCCCCAAAGGCTTTCGCCCCTGACAGAAAGTTGTGGCATCTTCTCAACCAGTGGAACGATCTCTGAATGCGTTCCACAGCACATGCTCGAGTCCTGACCAGGTAACAGGACCCTGCTCCTGACTGTTCCCTGCAGCCTACTCAGCACCTGTGCTGCGCTCAGCAATGGCTTCCTTTCGGAAAGGCGAACAAACCGGGTACGCACCCCATCCCGCTTGTCCTGAAGGTATATGATCTTCAGGGTCATGGCTGTTCAGCACAGTACTAGTCTAGCCTAACGCAGGCTCCACGATCTGTGGGAGAAATGAAATCTATCCACACCCTCCACCCTCCTCTGTCTCCCTCTCAGCCTTCTTTCCCAGATGGTCCCAGGAACCAGGCCAGAACCTCCGACATTCCTCAGTCCTGGGCTGGGTAGTTGGCAGAGCCCTGGGGACCTTGTGGTTCCATCCAGAGCCAGTGTCTGTCCATTGGACACACTCCTAGGTGGTGGGTCTCACTGGAGCCCAAGGGAAAGACAGAAAGAATGGACCCTCAGGGCTGAGGGCCAGGACCCACTCTCGCTGTCACTGCACGTCCCGAGCTGTCAGCTGGGTCTGAAAGTGACATCTCCCCACTTGTCTATACCTTGTTCTCTGCGAAGATCCGTGCAATGGACACAACCCAGGTTTCCATGTCCAGTCTCGTCTCATCATCTTTGAGGACCTGTGACTTCAAAGTCCCTTTTTCTCCTTCTTCCCCCAGCTAACAAAAGCCCCCTTAGCCACCGCCTATATCATGGGAGCCAGGGTGTCCTCATGAGCGCCATCTTGCTGCAGCCCAGGCCCCACCTCCCGCAGTGAGTCTGTGCTACCTCTCTGGCTCTGTCTGGTGGCCCTCAGCAAGCCACCCCACATGGGGTGACGACAAGTCATGATTCTCTTGGTGCTCCTTGGGTCTAAAACGGTGCTGATGCCCAGCTGATGATCAGAAAGCAGGGAGAGGCAGGACTCATGGGGTCGGTATTGTCGCTGAGGTCCTAGGGGACAGAGTTCTGTTTACTAAAAAGGAAATGAAACCCCAGAGACCTTAGGTACTTTACCCAAGATCTCTCTGCGCAAGTTCTGCAAGTGGCAAAATCAATATGCAAACGTGTCTCTATCCAGTCCTTAGACCCGGGTGGCAGCTCCTGGCTACCCACTGTTCCAGGGGACTCACTTGTGGCCACACACACACACACACACACACACACACACACACACACACACACATTGATCTTACAGGAGCAGAAGCGGGAGTGAGAAGGGATCAAAGGTTTCAAGGAGGTCCTGCTTTCGGCAGAAAGAGGTTTATGTGTCACTGTGACAAGACACTTGGCTTAAGCAACTGCACTGCTGAACTTTTCTCTTTAATTGGATTAATGAAGCCCTAGAGATTAGGGTAGCACACCTGTGGGGGAGGGAGGTCTGTGAGGCTTTAGCTCTTTAGATCCTGAGGGCTCTGGGCTAATAATACGTAGTCATTAGATAGAAGAGGTGGGTTGGATGGGGAGGATGTATTTGGGGGTTCACCTGACCTGGTCTCTTTCTAC
Organism: Zapus hudsonius; assembly: GCA_004024765.1. Classification (NCBI taxonomy): domain Eukaryota; kingdom Metazoa; phylum Chordata; class Mammalia; order Rodentia; family Dipodidae; genus Zapus; species Zapus hudsonius. The sequence continues at coordinate 9,396 of PVHP010020916.1, read as the reverse complement.
AGTCCCTCTCTTTCCTGTCTGTGAGCGTCGTCTCTGCTACGCCTCCCTCCCTGCCGTGACGACTGGCCCCTCTCCAACACGACAGGCAGCTTCTTCTTTAAGTTGCCAAATGAGTTGACCTTCCATTGCTGTGATCAAAGACCTGACTTTGGGGGCTGGAGAGTTAAGGTACTTGCCTGCAAAGCCTGACAATCGGGGTTCGATTCCCCTGTGCCCATGTAAAGCCAGACACACAAAGTGGTGCATGCATCTGGAGTTTGTTTGCAGCGGTTGGAGTCCCTGGAGCACCCATTCTCTCTCTGTTTCTATCACCCCCCCTCTGCTTGCACGATAAATAATTATTTTAAAACCTGACTTTTAAACATAAAGGAGGAACTGTCATGTGGCTCGTGGATTCTGAGGTCTCAACCCATGGTCAGTGTTCCCATTGCTGTGGCCCCGAGGTGAGGCTGAACGCCACGTTGGGGAGCACTTGGTGGGGCAAAGCAGACAGGAAAGCAGATCCGTGTGATCTTTTCACAGCACAGCTCCCAGTGGACTATCTTCCTGTTAGCCCCCCCCCCCCCCC